>KI423288.1:32655-47429 GCA_000473375.1 Anopheles culicifacies
GGAGACACTGCTCAGAATATCCAGAGGTCAGCCGGATGTCATATCTTGAAGAGATTAATTAAAATTGGACGAGCATTAAAGAGTTGGAGAATAAACATCTGGGAATTGGAAGGAAATTCCAGCTTATTTCATTTTCCAATTTTTCGGTCAGTCAAACATTTGAGTAAAAGTCTTGCAATAGCTGCTTATCTTGCGTGGCATTGTCAAGACATTAAATTACCCTTGTTAAAAAAATATATCTTCATCGTTTTATTAAACACCATACTTAAGTTTGATTTACTTCAAGTTGTTAAGGCAACGATGAGATGTCCTGCTCAAAACCAAAAATCCAGCAAAATCATGTAAACACGTCTTGTTTGCTAATATGCATAAAAAAAGCAGAAGAAGATAACAGACCAGGCATGCTCTGGGGTTTTTGTTTTCTCTCGCAAACCCGATATCATCAATCAAAATCATCTCACTCACCGATAAATCTGGACACTTTCGCGCTCTTTACAATCCCGGGTTTGATAGCTATACGCAAGGCTGGTATTTGCAAACACTCCAGTCGTGTATAATTTGTGGCCTCACCGTCATCAATTAATTTGTTGCAGCGGCGAAGTATCACCGAATGCTTGAAATTAATTCGCATCGATTGCAGGCGAAACCTGTGGCCGGAATTATCTGGCATGGGTTTGCGTTTGTTTAGTAACTGGCCCAGAGTGACCGTTGCATTCCCGTATGCAGATGGGCGGCAGGTATCGGTGTTTAAAAATACGCGCTCACATACCGACCGCCATAAATCTTGTCAACTGTACTGCATGGTGGTGGTGATGTCTGAAGGTTTGCGGATCTCATGATCGTCACGATCACCCTTACGGCAAAAAAAAAATCAGGGGGTTTGGTTGGCGACGACACTTCAATTGCAATTCTTGGGAGATATCGTCCAAACTTTCCTCCAACCGCCCCCGAAATTGTGGCAAAAACAAAACGGATGGAATGGTACGCGGACGATAAATCTGGCTCGGGGTGCGTTGCTCGTGGTTGAAGATTGATTAACACCGGTATCTTCCGCAGACGCTGAACTTTGCGCAATCTCCAACGGACAGTTTCGTGGTGGGACTTGGAGGATCTGTGGTGCTGACTATATCTTTTAATTAGTTCCAGTCGCAGACACCTCAGCTGCGGATGTCCCCAGTGTCCTGCCGGGTGCTGGGTGTGCGTACTGCACCCTGGGAAGGGGCAAGATAGCCCAAGAACAACGACGACGAACGCACCCGAACGGCGGAACGGGAGGCACAAACAAAACGAGCACCAAAAGGTGGGAATTGAATTACGAGTACCAAGCACGAGACGCGGTTTGCCAGCGTTCACAATCAGTAAGATTTATAGCACATTCATCGAAATCTCTTTGCCCCGTCTCCGTTGATACCGTGCGCTAGTTTTGTTTTTTTTTGCGCCCAGGTCGTAGCAAACAACAAACAAGAAACAAAAAAAAAAAAAGCTGCGTATGAAGGCTATGTTGCGTTCATGGCGACACGCACACTCGCAGAGACATACTTTAATCATTCCGGACTCGCGAGTGCGGGAGTGGCATGGAGATGTTAGGGCTTTCCCTTCGATTAAAATAAAACGACAAACAAAACGCACACAAACATTAATACGCGCATTGCAGGTTTTCGTGATAAGGTATTGGCGTGGGCGCCGAATTTTGTGTACGATAGTGGACCCAACTCTTCCTTTTACCCCTTTTTTGTTATCGCTCACCTAACCGGAACAGCGCTTCCATTAAGTGCTCTCCATGCGGATACGTTGAGAGGTGCAATTTTTCCTTTCCACCAAAACAACAACAACAACAACGAAAAAAAGGTACAAAACCGCTTGGAAATGATACACAACAGCAAACAGCAAACTACAGAACAAACAAAAAGGAAAACAAACCTCAGGGAGATACTTTTTGTTGGAGCGCCAACGCACCTCGGCGAAAACGGACGAAGGCATCACGATAAAGGCAACGCCTAGCGAATTTTCGTCCATTTTTATTTATTCATGCCTGGCCGTTCTTACTGCTGCCCCGTCTTTCAGGTTCAGATCTCCGCCACTTCACTCAGCCCTTCTCCTCCTCCTCGCTCCACACTATTGGAGATGGATGGTGCAGCAGTGTGCAAGCTGCTGCAGCTACGGCAACCTGCAGAACAGGACGGGTGGCCATGGTGGCGGTGGTGCGGGTTTTTGGGCAGAGTGATGGGCAACGCAGCATAGCCGAAGCGAGAAAATGCTTTATTTATGTTCGTATTTAAATTTAAATGTGCCAATCGATAAATAAATAAAATCTGTTCGCGCGGGCCGCCGCGAGCCGGACAAGCAATGCTCGCTGAACGATTCCGCGATACCTTGGCGTTTTCTGTCTGCGATTTATGCACCCCCCCCCCCGCCCTCTTCATTCGTACTGTGTTTTCAGCCCTTTCCTCGAAGTGCTTCGAGTGGGGAAGATGCATCCCGTGGATGCTGTAGACGAAGTTGTAGAAGAGGTAGCGTATCTAACAGAGGGTAGAACGTGCGGGTGGAAGCCGTTGGTAGATAGGATCAAAGGATAATGTGTTTGTTGTTTCGGGGCTGTTTGGGTTGGTGAATTTTGCAACACTGCCTCCCCTACAAAGCTCACACGGACCTTGGCAAACGGCTGCTCGCTAGCCCCACTCTCCCCACACTCTGGCTGGTGGAGTAGCTCCAATTCAAATTAAATAATTGCAATCGTTTAAGAGGTGTCGAAGATTAATGGATCACTGCCATCGGACGAACGTAGGTGTAGGTAAGGGAGTGGGGATGGTAGATTTAGAGTGTGTGTTGTTTATTTTATTTTTATTTTTTGTATTCTGTTCTTTCATCGTTCTCTCGCTAGAGCTTCTTTTGCAGGCTTGCACCAGTATTTTCTGTGTGTGTGTCTCAGATAATCCGGTCTACAGGGGATGCGATCGAATCGCAAGGCGAGTTGAAAATATTCTGGATGCGATCCCGATATTTGCGTACCATTGCGGAAGCTGCAATGTACACTCCGGTGCGCGCCGATTCCACGCGGCGAGCAGTGGAGATTAGTTTGGGGTGGAATGCATTATTACTGTCCATTTAAAATTGTTCGCAGATAGCGCAGTGTTGCTGGATGCTTTTCCAAGGGTTCTTTTACATGGTGTCTAGTTTAGCTTTCGTTATTTACATACTTTCCTCCCCCCCCGTGCGATGAGCAAATGTAGAAGCGTTAATTAAATCCTTTTTTAAATAGCACACGATTTAGGCTAGGTAATTAAGATGAGTGTTTGCGGGTATTAGTAGAATCGGCTTTTTGTTGGTAAGAAAATCTCTATTTGAAGCAAGATGTGATTTATATAGGAATTCTAGCGGATGAACGTTGAGAGTGCTGATTACCGTAATCGGTAGAAGCGGTTGGACTAGTTCTGGTGCTTTAGACGGAGAGGGTTCGAGGCTCAAGTCTTTACTAATTACTAAAGGAATACCTATCGAATTCGTGCTATCGAGAGTGTGAGAGATAAGCGGGAGATAACAGTTTCTGGTTACTACTATTACTATAAAGGATAGAGAGAGAAGGAGCGAGAGTGTGAGAGAGAGAGAGAGAGGAGTCGATTTGGTTTCGGAAGGTTTTTTCACTCTCTACAAAGATCAAGATGTTGCACTCTGCTCTTCTCTTTCTTCCTGTTGCTACCCAAAAGACCATTTGTTTTCGTTATGCTGCTACTCTAACCAATTTATCAAAAGTAGTAATGCAAGCAATCTACTTACAGTGTCAATAATTATAAGCTCGTTACTCTTTCCCCTCCCGATTCAGATTTCCGCTCCAGGTCACGCCAAATGCATCGCCAATGCGTCTTGAAATTAGGTGAGCAAGAAGTTGCCCAAAAACTTTTCGGGCCAAATCGTAGAACAATCACTACGACACACACACACACGCACACAAAAGTGCATCGCTGCGCGACGGATGGCGAATCGCTGCAAACAGTGCTTAATTTCGTTACGGTTGATTTATGCAAACCCGCCCGGTATGGTGTGTGCTGGTGTGGGCAAACTTATTCCACACCGTGCGCACGGGAAACTTCGACAATTTGTTACCGATGCGACACGACACGGCGGTCAGTTGCCTTTTTTGTGCTTTAGGGTTGCGGGGGGAAGGAAGGAAAAAAAATGGCAACTTCCTAGCTTCCTTCGAACGTCACAGCTTGCTGGAGGGCAATTAGAACAAATGGGTGTTGTTAATCACTTTATCGAAGTGGATTGCGGAAGGCCTATGGTTGTGAGACGGGGAAAGGGGTGCGAGGTGCTTCAAGCTGGATTTATTACCAAGTGGTAGTGCACATTTTTTTGGGAGTTCAGATACACTTAGAAATAAGGAAATACTAGAACTGTAAAATGTCGAGTTTTCAGATTTCTTGAGCGTTAACTCGTCTAAAAGATATTGTAGAGTTGAAGTTAATTCAAGTTATTTAAGATATTCTGTCATTTGTTCACTGTTTTGCAAGATTTCGGTAAAAATCTACAACAACTGACGAGGATTCAATCAAGCCAATAATACTAATGAACAGAGCGACTTCAAAGCGAATGCGATAAGAAGATAGCCAAAACGTCATGTTCCCGTAAACAAGCCTCTCGTCCTACACAGGTTGAGAATTTCATTGAAATAATACCGATCGCAAGCGAGGCAAAGCTTCAAAATCAAGCAGAGGATACGACGACAGCCCATCGGAAAAAAAGGCAACCCCGGAATCAAACTTCTATCAGCTCGGCAGTGCAAACGGCAGCCATGGAAACGAGGTCAACTACATGGAAAAGGACTGTCCCGGAGGGGGAGTTCGGCGAACGAAAGTGTCCGCCTATAGAATTACGGGCGAAACATGGTGAAGGTGCTGTCGGTATCGGTCATCTTCGATAGCAGTACTATCCACGGCGAGTCCGGCCGACATTCATCCGTGTTTCGATAGATGTCGATTCGGTGCCGTGCCACCGTACCCGAAAAAGACCAAACCCAGTGATCAATGACAAGAAAGGACAGATTACATTTTCCCGTCCAGCGTGTGTTTTTGTTTGTGTGTGAGGATGGAGTTTAATCGAGAGTCCTTTTTTGTGGACGGGCTAGTGTTTTTTTTCCCTACATATTCACCGTACACACTGCAGCAGTTTTAATCGACGCAGCTCTAGGAGCACACAGATGTTTCGCAAACTGAATGCACCGGGATCAAGGTATACTATGTCTACTACACCTGTCAGTTACCGGTCAACCGGCACGGTCGCACACTATCCATTGTACGTAAATGATTTTGACCATCGTTCACCGACCGCAACACCGAACCTGTACCGGGAAGGGTAGGCAAACAGTGGCAAGGTAGCGATAGGAACGCAAGCTGGTGAAGTTATCGAGCCGAGAATCTAATGAGTGAAAATCTGTAAAACGAAAGCAGTGCTTTGTGAAGATGGCAGTTGACTACTAACACGCTGCACAGTGGTCGTTCTAAAGGTCGGTAAAATATTTTAGAAATATTTTTTATCCCTCAGAAAATCTTGTACATCTGAAAAGTAGTTGGAACTAAAAAGCATAGTCTTTGTCTTAGTTACGCAGATAATGCGTTTCAGAAAAATCCGCGTCAAGTTGTTTATAGTTCGTATTAGGGGATTTATATTTTATGTTTCTTTCGACAATTCTCAAACAGATTATCAGTATTTATAATAAAGGAAGGTCAGTATTTTAAATACCGATACAAAAATATTTCTTTTGGTGTAAAAATATGGGCGGTTATTCGAAAGTTTTCAAAAATATGTCAAATTGAAATCCTAAAAAAAATCAAAAAAATAAAGCCAAGAGCTGTCAAATTTTCAAATTGCGTTCGAGAAACGTGTAACTCACGTAATGAATGAATTGCATTAAATTTAGTACAACGTGAACTATGCCACAATAATTTTTGGACCCAAACGCTACCATAAGGTACATTGTGAAGGATATCCTCAGGAACTTTGTACAAGTAGTAAGAGTGTATACACAATGAAGAAGAGAAAAATAAAAAAATATCCCCAAAACTGATTGCCACTTGCAGCGATACATACCTTAGTCGTGAAGCAAGCTTGATAAACGGTCACTGACATGCGAAGATGAACGGTAAGTGTTTGTGCTAGTGGCGCACCAGAAGCGGTAGCCGTGCGGTCGGATACGGTTGTATCTGGTTCTGCTCAAACGTTCGTCGGGTTTTTGTTCCATTTCGGATTTTTTTTCCCCCACTTAGGTTTTTGGTTTTTGGAAATGCCCTAGAGTGTGGTGGTACAGATGGAAAAGGGAAACACCCACATAGTGATACGTTCCACCTTTGAGTTTGATAGTATCATGGACATGTGTTTTTTTTTTGCTGCTGCTGTTTTTCGTCCTCCGCTGTCATTCACCGGTAGGATTGACATTCGTAACAAACGTCTACTGGAGCTGAAGCTCTTTTTTTCTCTCTTGTAGTTGTTCTTGTGATCTTGCAAATAAGCATGCGACATGTTGTTTCAGTAGTAGTAGCAGTTGTTGAGACGCTAGTTAAAGTGGAGGGAATCTAAATGAACGCAATGTTTTTCCTTCCAATTGCAATGCAACTCTCACACGCCCTGGACCAGGTGCCCGGTACTGGACAGCGATTGCGATTTTGTTGCTCACAGCGGAGGATTGATTTGGAAGCAGGGAGGGTTTGTGGTTATGGAGTCAGAACTTCTCGGAGATCCCCTGATGCATCGACAGTAATCCACCACGCCAGGTTAAATGGGGTGAAGAGACAAGATTGATATCAGCGTATCGCAGGCATCCATCACCTTGCCGCCTGTGTTGTGGACTGGTGGATCAAAGCGACATACTACCATTACGTTGTGGTTTTTGCTTAACTTCTTCGAAGCCCTACAATCGAGGGCACTCGTACCGAGGCGGGACAACCTTTTACGAGTAGTCGGAATGAAAAGGCGATGGAGTCGCTACGTTGGACCACCATCGATTGCTTTTGCGCTGCTGGTGGGAGGCATCTTGAAAGCCTCCCGGCCGTTGATTGTCGGTTTTGGGGTTAGAATTGTGAGCAAGGTTTTATTACTCTTCTCTTAGCGCTGCTTTAAACACTGAGGGAAGGGCCCGTAAATTACTGAGCAGCAAGCTACGGACATATGTGCTACGCTCAATGTTGTTCCTCTGATCGGTCTGGTTGATGTCAAATAGTACATCGATTTAATTAAACCGTATGTTTCCTGGCACACGAGCTTGCCTATTAGAGAGCCCAACCATGTACCGGTGCTTGCTGGATAGCAGGATGGCGTCGCACCATTGCTGAAGAGATTCTCGTGACGGTTGACTTGTTATTCGGTCGCTTTAATTATTTATTAGTTCATGTCCTGCAGCACGGCCCTCGTTGTCTGGCGTTGCATAGTGTAGCCATTTTTTTTTTGTTTTTCACCATCCTCCTGCCTGCATCCCCCTCCTCCCGCGGTCATGGTTTAGAGCCTTGATCTTTCTGGTTTTGGTCCGGTTTTTATTTCTTTTTATTTTGGAGGGTAGTGAGCAGTCGTGGAGCAGTACCGGAGGATCGTGTTTGTTTGAACATCGCGTAACATCTTCATTTGGCCTAATTTAACTGCCAACGGCAAACAAGTTTAACAGCGCCGACTCACACACACACACACGAGTGCAACATGACTTGAACTGCATCGCCAGCTATATAATCAGGTGCAGTTAGATTGGATCTCTACTCCCATCCCGCTTTGGTTGGTTGGTGCCGGTGCAATTGGAAGAAAAAAAAAACGATACCATCGCCGGGAGGTAGGAAAAACAAAACACAAAATAACAAAAAGTATCACCAACATGCAAAACATGGCACGACACGTTGTTTGATGCCATAAACGATATCAAAATATGATCCCGACCTTCGCACAGGGGTATCGTGTGTGTGTGTCACTTGGGGCGAAGGAGCTCCCAATGTCCAGACGCCTGTACGGGCGCCTTCATATCTACCCTGTCGCGGACGTCAGTGTATCCCGCGTTGTCTGGTGATGCAGAAGACCGTGCTGAAACGGTGCTACCAGTACCGCAAAAAAAGGTAGAAAGTTGACCGTGCCCAGGAAGGAGCAGGAGGCACCGCTACAACAAAATAACATCGACTCGGAACATCGACCCAGCCCGGCGGGACTGCGTTCTGGAAAGGTTAAAAAATGCTTTACGACCCAAAACCCGATCGGGGCGAGTCGATTTTTAAGCTGCAACTGCCGCGAAGAACACGACGCTGACCTTCGCGGTACCGCGGTGGTTGTTGCCGTCGCTCAAGTACCCTAACGAGCAATACGATGGGAGTTTCGTTGTTTTTTTTCGCGATCCCTACCGGCCCAAAAGGGGCCGGCACGGTTGGGGGTTCCACTGTGCTGTAGCTATAAAATTATATCATAATAAAACGGAGCATTTAAAATAAAATAAATATAACTTTCCCTTTTGCCTCTACTGCCCGCTTACCTCAGTTCCGGTGGTCCGGCGAACCCTTCCAGATGAGAGTTACTGGGCGCCAAAAGCTCTTCTACTACCGCGTTGTTCCCTTTGGTGCTGCGCGATTGCTCAGGAAGTACGTGGAGGAGGGGTGTCTTGCATGACGGTTCGGAAGGTAAATTAAAAATAAAAGCAACAGAACCCTCAAGGCAGGAAGAATATAGCAGAAAGCGAAAAAACAAAACCCCGTAGACGAACGATTGTGGTTGGCTGGCCACACGCAGTATCGTTGTACGTCAGAGTCGGAGGTTGTAAAGTCGTAAACAGACACACGAACACACATCCAACCCGCCGGACCATTGTGTGCGGTTGCTTTGCCTGCGCGGGTTGGCGCTGACTGGCTCATTGTGATCTAATTAGTGGCCCATCATACGCGACTCTGCCAGTGTTTCAAGAGTGACCGTCTGGCGGTCTGGGCGAGAGATCATAAAAATATCACGCTATCGTAAATGCGCCCCGGTCCGGGTAATGCTGGACGTAACTCTAATGAACGTTGCTACGGAGCGTTGATAGACTGTACAACGTGTTGACGTTTTGCTGCAAGGTAAGTTTTCACGAAAGTAATTTTATTGTGTTTACAATAGGATTATTAGAGTAGTAAACATTTTCAAGGGCGGAATTCTTAATTGCATAGAACAGATCGATTTGGAGGAGTACTTCTCCTCAGAAACTCCACATATTTGAAGTTGGTAGTCTATTTTTCCAAGCAGTAGACCTTGGGGAAGGCCAGCATTATACAGACGCACCCAATTGGTCTAGGACTAGGAGCTACTGATCAAATATATTGGAATAGCCTTAGACATAACCTTTGCGATTAGAGCCATGCCTTTCGGGCTGTCTGTTACTGTTTGAGTTCCAATGTCCAAAACTACCAAGACACATTTGGCAAGCAAGAGATTCACGATGCCCTCGCGTCGTATTCCACGTTGGGCGAGGTCGTAAATCGGCAACACGGCACACATAAACAATGGAGTTTGTTAGACTGATTGTTTGTTTGCTTAACTCCACACTCGCTCGACTTATCCGGTCCGGCTAAAGCGGCACGATCCGGTATGATCTCTTTGTTTTGCAACGTCAATCCCCGGTACACGTCGTTGCGCTCTTGCTGGTATGTTTGCAGTTAATCGTTTTACTTCACCGCTTCTTGTGCATTGTGGTCGTTACTTCCAATTTCCTGAAGGATGCTGGCCCATCGCCACCATTTCCACCGCATGCATGTGGAGTCGGTGAGGCAAAGGGGCTTGTGTGTTGTGGGTTTTGTGTTTTTGTTCTGTTCCAATCGCACAACGGTGCGGGAAGAAACTATGTACATCCATCAACCGCTGGAGTCTGACGTTGGTTGCGGTTTTTGTGCGAGGATCGGGATCGAACTGACACCCGAGCCAACCGAACCCTCATTAGGCGTTGCCACCAAACAGGAAAAGCTCCAAAATGCCACAGAAAGCGAGTGAGAGAGATGGAGAAGAGGGAGAGGAAACAAAAAACCGCCAAGCCGATGAACCCCCTTTCCAGATTGCGAAGAAGCAAAGGAAGCCGCACGTAGAATAAATTGAATCAGATAAGTGACACGAGGTTGAATTAAATTGTCACTCAATAAAAGTACTCACCTTGCACCGTTTGTTCCGTACCCCGGGTGCGTGTAGATTGTCTGGTCGCGCTTTGCTTTGGCACCCTTACGCGAGCGGCGGCTTGAATTATGTTGCTTATGTCGCGATTACGGAACGGAACGCGCTGCTTCGTTTCGCAGCCTTTTTCGGATAGTAGAACAAGAGGAACGAGCAGCAAAAAAAAAAAACAAAAATGGCGATTGTGTATGAGCGTATGTTCTGGTGTTGTTAACCGTGCTTGGACCATATTTTATCAGGCTACAGAAAGCTTACCGAACGAAATGCTGTTAATCGATGGACTGACACCGAAAGATAGCGAACTTTGGTACACCTTAAAGTGCTGGGACGAAAGTCCTCCTTCCAAGGCTTACTCGTTTTGCTTTAATTCTTTGTTCACTCGCGTGAGATACACGGTAACGATCTGAAGTAATCTTAATCTCCTTAGTACTTCGGGAGCCCGCTGCACTCTGTAACGTGAGTCTATTTATTTTCATTCTCCCAGGCGCGAGTAGCCGGGCTTGGGAGTTTTCTGTCCTAGTAATACAAAATTTTGGAAAAAGTAACCACCGGGACAAAACAAACGGCTCGCTGCGACAACGCTTTCTCAATGACGGAAGTTCAGCTCCCCCGTTGCTGCGCATCTGCGCGCTTTCCAAAAGTTTTCCCCGGCGAATGAAACGATGCACAAAATGAAAATATTGTGTCTGTGTTTATCTTATCGTATGGTCGGATGAATTTTTGGAAACGAAGGAAAATTACGTCCTCACCAAATGGGGTGGAACAGGATCTGGGCGCCCGCGGGTGTCCAATGTTGGTTTTTGTTGCTCCAAAGCTGTGCAACGTTTCCTTTTTTTCCTGGGTGTGTTTGTTTTTCCTTGCGCGACACCGTACACTTCAAGGGGCACGGTCGAAATACGGGTGAGATTGTATATAGTCATTTTAGACCATTTTTACTATTCGAGTCATATTTCGTCAACAAACGTGTTTGGCAGTTAGCATGTGTTTTTTTTTCGTTGTTGTTGGTTGCCTTGGCTGTGTAATGGAGATGAGCACGTACGGTGGTCTAGACGGAGGAACCGCAATGGTTGTTGGATGTTGATGAATATTTTCGTGAGCCCTTGAGTGATTTTTTTTTGGTGTGGGTGGACGTTTCTGAAAAAAAAACTTGAGCTTGATGCTGAGCAGAACTTTGGAAAAGGATGCTTGTGGAGTAAGCCGTCGGAGATCAACTGGTTCACACCTTTGTTTTTGCTTTTGTTACTGAGCAGTAAGAATAAAAAAAAACATGTTTCCATCAAGGAGTGTGAAGTTGATAAGTCTGTTGTTTTTGAATGTTCGGCTTTGCTCAGGAATTCTGGGTAAAACGTACGTACAGATGTTCTGAGACGTATTCTTGGAAGTATGAGACTTTGTGGGGGTATGTAGAATAGACAGATATCCTTTTGAAGAGAAGATCCAGAAATTTCTAGGTCCACATGGCCACATGTAGACATGCGGATATGTTTTTTATTGTTTGTTTGTTTATTTGTCCGCCAAGTGTTGGTTTAACAATAAATATGTAAGTATGTGAGTAAGTATGTTAGTATGTAAGTATGTGAATGATGAATTGAAGAGACGAATACGAAAGTAACGGGTCATTATCGCCAAAATGTGTTTGACGTCTAGTGATAGCGTAGTTCACGGGACGGGATATGAAAATTCACGGAAGATAAAATACTAGGAGTACAAGATTCGACAAAGAGGAATGGATGCTTTGAAAGATATCTTGGCGTGGATGTGTCTGCTCTCAAGCGATGTCTCGTAACTTTTTGTACTCCTTCGAATCTAAGGATGGAAGAGGACGAAGAAGGCTCTAAGATGCTCGCAAACTGGAGTATCAGTCTAACTGGACTACAATACAGATCCTTAAAGCACACAAGATCCCTGAACTCAGAACCAATGCGGTGAAGGAGAATAAGACTACTATAAGTCTTGCTTGCTAGTTTGTCAAAATGCAAAGTAAAGCAAAGCCTATCATCCTAAGGCACACTCCTACCACCAATCGGAGAAGGAGTTCGGATGACGTTGGAGTGACAAACAATCGTTAAGAGAGGAGACGGGTACAAACAATTTTAAGTCATCTGCGAACAGCACTACATCCTAGCAGTGGGTTCCCTATGCCGAATTTTGATAGTTTGGATATCAGGAGGTCGTGGAGGAGGCGATCTAATTAATTTTTTAAGTGATCAGGTGGTATCAACTAGACGTCCTGCTTCAAGATTTGGGTAAAGGAAGGAGATAAAACACATGAGGTTTTAGACTTCAAACTTAAACCATAAAACCATGCTGGGAATATATGAAAGAATCAAGGGTTTTAGACATACCTCATTGTTTGGAAATAATTGGCCACAGAAGTTTGATCTCCATTTTTGAAGATGGGAACACGATGTAGTCATCCGGAGATACGGTCAGCATTCTGCAGAATGGCGTTTGATCATCCAGAGCACTTGATTATAGGTGATATATCGATACGTCTAGAAATAGAAACGAAAACGATGCTAAACAAACAACTTGCCCTCCATTAGTTTCGAAATAAACACAACACTTCGATAGCACTCCACCAAAGGACATTCGATACTATCGATAGCTAATGGTTTTTTCAACAATGACTCCGATTGGTGACAGCACGATTATTAGCGATTGGATTTCTTGATATGCATAAAAAAAATGTTGCCACTTTTTTCTCCCGCCTTCTGTCCGATTTGGTCGTATTCGTGTGTTCCTGGGCGACAGTTTGGAAATGTCATCTTTTGCGATGCGCTCGTACGCTCGTGGATGATGCTGTTGTGGGGTTCCAATTTCATGGGATCCTTTTTTTTTGGAGGGGTTTTTTGGGGGGCTCTTAGCGCTCGATTTAGCGTTCTTTATGGCTAATCTTGACACGCGTCAACACAACAACGCTTCCCCTCCCACTCCTCCACCCTTCTAACGTGGCGTCTGTGGCGTTCTCTTAGACGGTGTGTCTAGATTTATGGAACGCATCGGTTCTTGGCGGAACCAATGTCGATAAATCCAACACGATTTATTGCTAATCATATGGTGGCCACACGAATGTCGCTAAGGACACAGCGCGCACACACACACGCATGCATCGTTCAGGATGTTAACAGCAACAAAATGGTCGTTCGGGGCCGACCTAAGGTACCGAAGGTCATCACTTGCTTTTTAGCACGCTTGCCCGAGCACGGCACCAATGCGCGGGTGGCTAGGAGGAGCTGGCGGGAAACGATACGTCCGTTGCCATGTTTGCCGTTAAAACAATGCGCCACATCGCCCGAACGTTGGGCGAGAGTGTAGTAAACTATAACGTGAAGCACCTTCAAGTGTCTCCGGCTCGTCGGGATGTCGCAATGGACGTTTGTAGGAAACAAAAACACAAACTTTGCTGCTCTGAAGGTAGACGGTGCAAGACAACGAACAAAGAGCAACAACAAAAAAAGAAGAAAAAAAAATGGAAGGAAATTAAGCACATTGTGGGAGTTTGTGCGAGGAGATGGAGCGAAATGTATTAAGAGAGAGAAAAAAAAACAAACAAACGATGAAACGAGACAACGATCGATCGCAAAGTCAACATGCGAACGAAGAAATGCAAACGGGAAATGGATACTTTTTATATGCAGCGAACAATAAAAGGAGAAAATCGAGACCTCCGCGCTTCTTTGGATGAGTATCACTTGAAAGGAGAAAGACAACGAACCGTTAAAATAAAAACTAAAAAATAAAACCAACCCATACACACGAGATGAAAAAAAAAAACAACAAACACTCAGTGTCAGTGTATGAAAAGGAAACGGAGCACGCTGTCACGTGGGGTCGCATTTTATTGTCGCTCTAAAAATGAAATACGATCGATATATTTTTTTTTGGGTGGGGTGGTGGGTGAAAAGGCGAAGAGTAAAATGTTGCTGTAATACGTGGGTCTAATGTGTCCGGCGTGTCCGTGTGTTAGGTTTGTGCCAAAAAATGTTTCGATTGCACATGTGGCAGCGGTGATGTGAGGAACACTAACAAAGCCCATTTCAGATTAAATATCTTGTTTACTAAAAAAAAAAAAAGAGTAAAGTAACAATCTCACTTCTTGGTTTATTGGCCGCGTGATTTAATGGTTTGTGGGTTGGAATGAAGGTTCTACTACACAAGCATTGCTTACTTCACTTACAGAAGTGAACAATTTTAACCCTTTAATGCCCAATGCCACCTTTACATTGGACTTCGAATAAAAATCAATATAAAATTAGTAAAACATAATGTTTTGATGCTATCAGCGACTAAACTCCTTTGAAACACCCCTACTTTTCACAAGTAGTCCAGGATTTATTTATTTCTAACCGTAAAATGCCGGTTAAACGGTTAGAAGATCAAGATTTGGTAGAAAAGTGTAAAAATAATAATAATTTTGTGAACGAACGCGATCTCATTTTTTATATTTTTGGAAGTATGCAAAGTAAGTAAAATAATTAAGTAAGTTGAAAAATACTTGTTCTTTGGGATGAATTGAAGATGTTTCCCAAAAATTTTTGGAAATTTAACATTTTTGTAATCAAACCAATAACCCACCGATAGGCGGTTTTGGGCAGTTGAGCGATTTTTTATTCCAGAGAACTGCT
>AXCM01002945.1:0-26909 GCA_000473375.1 Anopheles culicifacies
CAGCAGCAGCAGCAGCACCAGTTGGATCACACTTCACAGAACTATGCTAACGGTTCTCCCGGTCCGTTCCACGCCACCACACCGCACCGCACAACACTTTTGTTTTGGGAAATCTCTTCGAAACTTGCACACCTTCTTTCTGATCGTCGTTGTCGTCGTCGTCGTTAGCTTCAACCACACCACTTCCCTACACTTGGCCACATTTTAGCCCACAGCAAACACCTTCGGTCATGTTGAACCATAGCACGTAGCCAGCGATGGCCGTACAGCGATCTCGGCACCCGGAACGTTGCGATCGAGCGAAAAGGAGGACGCGAATAATGCACGGCGCCAGCGTCAAACCATCTGGAACTTTTCTTTCGAATTCAACAATAAAATGCGAGTCGTACTTCGCACGCGCACGACGACAGGGAAGCGTGATGCTCTAACTAATATACAGTGCTGTCAAATGTGCTCGGTTCGTTACAAAATAAAAAAAATGAAAGGATTTGTTTTTCTACTCCTTTTATGTTTTCCCCATTAAAATGAGATGCGAAAATAATTAAAAATATGATAATAAATTATGCTAGAAAGAACAACAGAAAGTATGTGATTATGACACGCTTTTGAAAAGAATAAAACGTAAACGTACAACGCCATCACGTCACGTTTGTGTTTGACACTCCTGCGATATGCGCGATGTTTGCTGGATATTGTTTACCAACGGACGCTGCGCAGCATGACAAGCAACGGTCATGGACGCTGACGTTACGTGTAAACATATTTGTTTTCGCGATTAAAATTTGATGAAATTAAGCACACAATTTAGCTAAAATCAATTGAATTTGTTATGAAAATGATTATTGTCACATTCATGTTCGATATGCAAAGGTTTTGAGTTGATTTGTCGATTAAACTTCCAGGTAGTTGATTTCGAAGCTTCAAAGCTTATTAGGAGTGGCGGTCAGAATGAGATCGCTTGCTTACAAGAAGAAAACACGCATTTGTTATATCGTGTTGATCTACATAAATAGCGAATTTATCATGTTTTGTAGTGTGTATACCGTTAATAATTAAAGATCAAGGCGATTAAAATGAAATGTGATGCAAAAAACAATGTTTTGAGTACGAAGGATTGTGAAATAAGTGCAGCAATGTTCAGTTTGTGTATCCAGCATCGACAAATAGCTCTTCCTGTAGAGTAAATTTAAGCCATCAAACTATATCTGATTTGAAAATTTTCATCCCCTAGATATTCTTCTAAGATAGAACTATATGAGGTGAGTTTAGATAGTAAGAAATTTCATCATCATAAATACTAAATTTCCTTTCCAACCATCTTCCTGTAAAGACTGAACCATGCACGCTTTGCATGTCCTGCTCAGTGTACAGGAAACGCAACAGGTGCGTCGTATGGTGATATCCCACATTTGGGAGCTTAAAATTGAACTGCTACTGACCATTATCAAGATATTACAATTATGGTTCCATTCATTCCTCGTGCGGGCTGCTATCTTTCAAGCTAGTTTAAGCGAGGTTTGTACACAGTCTTCCAGAAGAAATCCACTCACCTCATCGTGAGGCGGATGTATTTTCGTACCGCTTATCGACAACAACATGAGTCAAATCGCGTATCATAAAATGATGGTTTTTTTTTATCATCCGTCGTATCAAATACGTCAGCGCATGAAAATCAATTTCCTCAGCCGGATAACAACGAGAGGCGTGGATCCTTCTCACTCCCCTTTTTTTTCGGTGCGAAGAAAACGTGCAAATATTGTTGCAAAAAAGGCACATTCTATATTTGAATCGTTTTACAGCTAGCCTTAACATAAGCAATATTTACATGTCCACAGATCCTGAGAACGTTAACGGCCACTACACGTTATTGCTAAGAACTTATCACTGACGCTTGCCATTTAGTAACTATCGATCGGTTGATATTTGTTTTTTTGCTATCTAACCTACTATACATACATATATATAGGGGCTCGATATTGTCATGAGCAGAGGCAACATCATCACGTGTATGTCTCGGTTCGAAGCGTAAATACCTTCGATCGTTCTTATCACCTTAATATTTTCCGCGTTTAAAATGTTTCTTTTTCAATCAGTAACCATCAGTTGCGTCAGCGTTACGTAGCTAATTTGGGCAGAACAGCACACTTCAACCGGCAGAGTAATACACGGCTGGCCACTTAACGAACATAGCACGGAAATACACAATCGAATGCCGATTGGTTCGCGTCGCAATCGACCTTCAGAGTGCGGTGACGTCTCGTTCTGTGGCGTCACCACTTCGCACGGAAATACTCGACACTGCAATAACCGCTGGAACTTCACCACTTTCGTCGCTAATATCACTGATACGAACGGACGGTTGACTGGACGGTGGTGGTTCGATGATGTGTTCCAGGTCAGTTGCTAGACCCTCGGCATTCTGCTGATGCTGATCAATGTCGATGCGAGTATCATACGGAATAATGAAGATACTGTCGTTATCCTTTTCGAACTCGAGCGAATCGTAGCTGGGTGGGGCAAACTGCCGATACGATGGGGCAGGTGTGGGCGGTGGCGGTAGTTCTTCGGCAGCCGGTTTTCGGGACCCGCAACGGTTCCGATCGGCACAGGCCATCACCAGGAAAAACGATATCAGGGCAATGAATGTGGCCAGATACCATACGATGGTAATAGCGTCCATGACAGGCGTATCGGTAAACAGGACGCGATCATGTGTCGTCGTTCTGGTGCCTTCAGTAGTAGTGTCTGTGGGGAAAAATGGGGGGAAGGAAGAAGGATAATTAGCTAAGTGCCCATGGGAATTCGTCACATCTCTTCACGTGATCCTCTCTCTCTTACCTACTACGGAGATCTCGTCTCCGGTGACAGTTGTACCAGCGTCCTCTTGTTTCGATTCGGTCGGGGTTCCATCGACCCGTTCCGGGACAGTCTGTGGTCCCGCTATATCCGGCAGCAAGTTCGGTATGGATTGCACCTTTCCGACCACGAAAAGTGCTAAAATACGAATGAAAAACGCAATCAGTACGGGCAACGGAAACGGGGAATTCATTTTTGCGCTTGCAGCACCTTATCTAACGCCCGCCTAATACAGGTGCGATAAGCAAATGCGTATTCAGGAAACTTTTCTGGCTTAAGGTACCGATAAAACATCGTCTGTGGCCGTTGGATGGTAGAAGGCACGTATGTGGCACTGTACCAAAATAAGAAAAAAAGGGCGAAAGAAAACAATTGCAGTATGGCAATTGGTGCGTGGAACAATTTCGATATGAAACATGCCATAAACATGATCCTGCCTCTGCAGGATGACAATAAATTAGGAGCAGGAGCTTATATGTCTGCACAGAGGGCATTGTCTGGGAATTCTGTGGAATCATGAACACTTACCGATTATGACGCAGCCCGCCAAGCGATGGTGGTTTCCTTTAGCCATCGGAGTAAATATTTGCAACAAACGTGAGGAAGTCTTTCGGTTCGATTCGTATCTTTCGGCTCTTTCGCAACACGACCACCAGCTCCGTTGAAATAAGATTGTGGTTCGTTTTGGAAAACATTGACACGAAAGTCGGCAACAATCACAACAACAAGAGCAGATCCATCGCTTGCTGAGAATACTAACGAGTGGTCACCAAGGGCAAATATCCTATATTTGACGTTACGAAATTCAAACGCACTATCTAGCGAACAAAGCAACCACCTTGCACAATGCGGTCTCTGCACTTCACTTTCTTTACACTGTCGTAACGCCGGACGGGGAATCGTATCGGTCCACTCGAGAACTATGAAGTCAAAGATTTCACATCTCCAAGAGGCTCGTTTTTATACTGCCTGCGAGGCGTACGGCTGGTGATCAGATAAAACAATAACCAACCAAAGTGGGCTATTTTTCGCAGCCATTCGCAACAATAACATACAGACACCGTCTTCTGTACGTCACGGTACGGTCCCCGGTACTATCAGTGTGTGTATGGAGCGCTAGATAACGCGACGTGTCATATCGTAGATGCCATTTACGAGCTTGCCAGTATCT
Source organism: Anopheles culicifacies (assembly GCA_000473375.1). Taxonomy (NCBI): domain Eukaryota; kingdom Metazoa; phylum Arthropoda; class Insecta; order Diptera; family Culicidae; genus Anopheles; species Anopheles culicifacies. The sequence goes on from AXCM01002945.1 coordinate 4,028, forward strand.
TCGCGAAGGTGTACAGTGGGTCTGATGCGCAGAATGCGCCCAGCAGAAGCCATCTCTACGGGTAAGTAAGCGTTGTCTACAATATGCATCCGTTGCCAGGTTATTAGCGCCATACTACTGAAAGAGGAGCAATGCAATTATCTATCCGTTATCGGTTATGTAAAGTGCGGGAAACACCGTTGAATGAATCCAATCTCTGGTAAAGCGATGACTGTAAATGCTATCGAAAATACAGTAATCATCCAGGGACGTGTCTGGCCGGTTTCTTCTCCCGCAGACCACCCCCAACACCTTTCTGTTCTGTTTTTAGATGCTAAAAGAAAGGGGAATCTAATCAAATAGGTTATCAAACGAGCAAGAAGGTATGATGATAAGCATATGGTCAGGAATTGAAAAAGTTTGCAAAACAAAAACAACTCCAATCCCTTGGCTGGGCGGAACAGGACAGCAGATACGCGTTGAGGCTTTTGTTTTACCGTTAGTATACAAATCACATAAAAATCTTATCTTCGTTTATCAAGTAAAAACAGCAGTATAGTAAGATTCTTGATTACGCCACCCTGGTGTAGGCTTTATGAGTTTTGGCGTACCAAGAGATTGGAGAAAACAGTAAAAAGTAGAGCCTGAAACGCTATCTTAATTAGCCCAGACAAGCCCCAATGACAGTGAGAAGATCGCACCAAGATTTGGAAACAATCGAAGCGCGTGCCGTGCTGGTTTTGACGTCGGCAAGATGCAATCTAGCGCGCTTGTGTATGACAAAGAATCGTACAAACGCGAACAAGGTGTATGTTTTTTGCTTTTGATACATAAGTGATAAGGCATTTAAAAGGTGAATAGATAAACCGTTCAGTTTATTTGTTTGGTTTTTAGTGAGTCGGTTTTATTTTCAAAATAACACTCCACCATTCCTAGACGTTAAGGTTCAACGGTAATTAGGCAACGCACAAAAATATCGTAGAAGACCAGTAGGAGTAGTGGCTGGAAGGAAAGTGGGTACGAAACGTACGTACGGTAATCAAATCGTAAACCACCACGATCCCGATCGTCGATAATAAATAGATCTAAAGTACTTGTTTGTGCGAGTTTCCTGCTGGCATCGCCGTACCGGCCAACGCGGGGGTTTCACAGGCACGGGGGTGGTGTTGTTGTGTATGTTTGGCCGATGCAGTTAACATGCACGAGGAGATTCCGAATACGATCAATCCCCGTGTGTGTCCTATAGGGGTGGGTAGCCCGGTTAAGTAATGCTGACTCATAAATGCGCAAAATCGTTTGAGATTAGATTATAATACCGGATTGGTTGACACAGTTTGGGAATATAAACGATTTGCGCGAATTTTGGTAGAATACTAGTGGAATTCTGCACACCACCTTACTTTCTAAACAATCTGTCGTCGTTTCGCGATTCGCTATAGGTTTTGCACTATCGCTTTGCGCGCCTTCCGTATCCGTTGGCGCATTACTAATATAAAATAATCCTATCAGAGCATATGTTTATGTTTAAAGCTTATATACATCAACAGTGCAACGAAATGCGGACGTCTGCATATGTGGCAGGATGTTACTGTTACTACTACCACCACTACTACTACGCCGGATCTACCTCCCGGTCCATGTTGGCTTTCGGTATGGTGGGCGAGGTCGCTGCCGAGACCGTCGTAGGCCCGGCCGAAGTGCTAGAGGCAACGGGGGCGGTAGGAAACAGTGCATCATAGCTGGGCGGTAGATCCTTTTCCTCCAATGCTGGTGCCGTCGGTCGCAAATCGTTTGATGATCCGCGCAGTTCAACCGAGTGCACACCAGCGACGATATTGCCGCGTCCTTGGCGTGTCCTCCCCCGGCTTGCACGGGTAACCACGTCCCTGTTGCCGTTGCCGGAGCTGTTGACTCTGCTGCTACCACAGCACGACAGTACCCACTGTCTGGTCTTGTAAAGGCACAAGAAAAAGGCGCCAAAAACGACACCCGTCGCGAGAAGGGACAGAAATCCGGTGATTACTAGCTTCTCCTTCATGTGGTTTGCGTGGAACATTTCCACTGGCTCCAGGTCGCAGCTTGGCTCGTCGATGCAGTTCGGGCAATTGATTATTCCATCGTTTATGAAGGATCGATGTATGCAGGAGTGCAGAACGTGCGGATCGCACCGTAGCTCTACATCCTTGTTGCTGTCGATGCACTCTTTCTTCTGTGTTGCAACCATCCGTAAATGAAGCACATCTTCCACGGTCGCAAGTGGAATAGAATGGTCCAAATGTATCGTTATCTTTAGGTAAACTGCATCGGCAAAACTTCTTGGCACGTCCATTGGTGTATAGCAGAAGCGCGTCTTTTTGCCGTTGCTTTGCTTCACCGATACGTAGTCAATGCAGTTTCCCTTGGCATCTCGTCGCATCTTCATTCTGGGTATGATTAGGTACAGGCCGTGGCCAGCCGTTGGTTGTAGCGTGAACTTACATTCGCTCAAGCGCTTGTAGGAAGACGAGTTCCAGCTCTGCTCATACACCGCACCAGTAGCAAAGTTCAGAAAGGTTCGTACTTGCCGTTTTGGGTCTAGCAACGAACCGAGTGATAATATTGCATTTCGGCGCTCGTAGCAAATTCCGGAGCGTACTAAATCATCTGCAAAAAGCACGTGAGAACCAAACATATTTTAGTGGCACCCTTAGCATACGGCAAGGGAGTAGATTAGTTTCCGTCCCGCTGCTCTTCGTCCCCGTAGCACTGGTCGTGTTCGACGGAAAACAAATTACTCATTCCTTTTTTGCGAGCGAGAAAGCGGATGCGTAAACAGAAGTCGTACTTACGCTGCTCATATTCATTTCCGTACGCGCCGCAGAAGGCCGCCAACAGAACAATTAACGAGTATTGCACCATTTTCACCCGTCGCTGAAGGTTACTACTGCTATGCGGATTGGATTTTCTGACCGAGAGCCGAAATCATTGCTGCCGTACGGAAGAAACTTTGTGCGACTTATTAGAATTTTTCCATGACAGCTTGTTGTGACTTTTTGTTGGTCGCAGAACAAGTGCATGCAGGGCTGGCGAACGGTTACAGTCGCAACTCCAGTACTTGAGAGTCGTGCCGTTTGGCACGGACATTCGGTTGGAAAAACGAATGGAAGCAGCTGGAAAATGGCTTTCTTTGGATTTGAATAATTTTGTAGTGAAAAGTACGATTGAGTTTTTTGTGCAAACCATTTTATGTTTAGTTCTACGATAGAGATACAGATTTTCACATTATCCGCGATCGATCTTTGTGTACGTGTAAACGCCGCATGAGCTTCAACGTGCGACACTGCGAGCCGATGTAAATAATTACACAAAGTTGTGCTATGTTGCGCTAAGACATTCGAAACACACATTCCTCTCAGGCAGTGCGTGAACGATGGACGGAACGGATTTCTTGCTCGGAGGAATCGGTTCCATGGGAGCTACGCTGATAACGAACCCACTGGAGGTGTGTACATTCCCAACCGTAAATCTGCGCCGAAGATCATCATCCGTGGTTTTGTTCGTTTTAGGTGGTGAAGACGAGAATGCAGCTGCAAGGCGAGCTGGCCACGAAGGGAACCTACCACAAACCGTACCGCAGCGTGGTCGATGCGTTTATTACGATTGCGAAAAAGGATGGGTATGCAGCGCTACAAAAAGGACTAGCACCGTCACTGTGCTTCCAGTTCATTCTGAACTCGTGCAGGTAATTGTGGCATTGAACCCATCATGGTATGATCGTGAAAGTGAAAGTAAGGCTACATCATTTAGATTAGATTAGGCATATACAACACGGCCAACGAACATGGATGGACTAAACAGCGGAACGGCAATCAATCGATTCTGAAAAGTGCCTTCTGGGGCGCCACTGGAGGATTCGTGGGATCGGCTCTAGCAAGCCCATTCTTTATGGTAATGAATATTGGTTAGGCGTGCAATGCGTTTGATGAAAAGAAACTGACACATTCTTTTCGATAACTTTCAGCTTCGCACCCATCTTCAGTCGCAAGCTAAGGCAGAAATTGCGGTCGGTTATCAGCACCAGCACACGGGCATGATAAGTGCAATTAAAGACATATTTAAGAAGCACGGAGTGCAGGGACTGTATCGTGGAGTAGCTGTAACCATGCCACGCGCTCTGCTCGGTAGTGGAGGCCAGCTGGCCGCGTTCGGATACACGAAAGACTTCCTCATACGCCATCCGATTGTGTCGAACCAAACCGACACGTTTGTGTCTACTGCTGCCGGTGCGGTAGGAGGAACGGTAATGGCCATCACGATGACACCGCCGGACGTTATAGCCACGCGACTGTACAACCAGGGAGTAGATGCAAAGGGTAAGGGCATCTTCTATAACGGTGTGGTGGATTGTTTCATAAAGATTCTGAAGTCGGAAGGTGTTGGAGGCCTTTACAAAGGGTTTTGGCCACATTACATGCGGATCGGTCCGCATGCAACGTTGGTATTACTGTTTTTCGATGAATTAAAATCGATGCGCAGAAAATACTATGAGGCTAAATAGATGCTCCAAGTTACCGTAAGCTGCAGCTAGTACAAGACTTTGTTATTTGTATATTAGGAGATTGCAACTAGTAGATAATACAATTAAACGAATGGTTCGGTGCAATACAAGTAGATATTGTTATGAAATAAAAACAATTTACCTAAAGTTTTGGAAAGTGTGTGATATTTTCGAATTTATCTATTTCGGTTTTTTAAATTATGATTCAAAATGAAATAAAAAATATTGCGATGCCTTAATCGATTACTTTGGAACGAAAACCTTGGGCTACCTTTTGCGCCACGTCGGTTACTTCCTTTCCACGCGTCTCGGGGAGATAAAGCTTTACTAAAACCGTCAGCAATACGCATGTGATGGAAAATGGTAGAAACACGAAGGCACCCCACACACTTTGGAGGGTTGGAAATGCCATGCCAACGATAAAATTACAGCCCCACGAAGACAGGCTACCTAGTGCCATGGCCGTCGGTCGTGGTCCAAGATCGAAGAGTTCTGGAGAAACAAAAGGAAAGTAACTTATTAAGACACTGTGTGCCAATGCTTCAGCGGAAATATTTACCCGATCCTATGAAGAAAGGTATAGGGCCCAGCCCGAATTGGTAGAATATAATGTACAGTAAGATGGTTCCAATACAGACGTACGAAAACCATTCGACCAAGTTCTTGAAGAAAAACATAAATTTTGTGTTAGTACAGAATAGGAATTTTAAAGTCTATAGCTTTCTGTAGAGCTATACTTACTTTGAAGTGTATCGAGAGTGTAAGAATGAAGAGAATGATTGCACACGACGAACAGGAGAGCAGTGATAGGACACGTCTATTGTATCGTTCCATCAGTAAAGGTCCAAATAGAGATACGAACAGATTCAGACATCCTACACCGAGATTGGCGAACTTTGCAGCATTGGAGCTTAATCCAACCGATTCAAAAATTGACACTGAGTAGAAGAAAACCTGCAATGTGTGTGTGAAAAAATTGAAGAAGACATGAAGGAATTTATAGAACAGTTGAGTTCTCCTACGTACGGCATTAATTCCCGACAGCTGTTGTCCTCCTTGAAGCGCACAGACGAGCACCAGCGGTAGCGTTAGTGTTGGATCTCGCAAAACGGAGCAAATCGATCGGCTGGCTTGTGTTGGACCATCGTCGATGGATTGACCATTGGTTGAGGCACACTCCATCTGTAGTTTGATGTAATCGTCACCAATCGAATGACGCCCGAACAGTTTTCTGATAGCGCGCAACGATCCCGCTTGATCGCCTTTCACGCTGTACAGATATTTGGGACTTTCCGGGACCCAAAAGTAAAACGCATAGCAAAACAGATTCAGCACCGCATAACAACCGAGCGCATAGTGCCAATGGTCTTCGGTACCGAGCACCTGTTCCAGGCTTGTCACCTGTCCAATAACTACGCCTGTTGTTAGGCCTAAGGGGCACAGTACACCCATAGCACCACGTAGCTTGATCGGTGATACCTCCGCCAGGTACATGGGAATAACGCCGGTAGTTAATCCTGATGCTAGTCCGACGAGAAGTCTTCCCAGAAGCAGCAGCTCCACAGAGGAAGCGGCACGACAGAACAGAAAGCATAGTGCACCAGCAGTGAGTAGTATCGCACAGCACAGGAATGATTTTTTTCTGATGATAGAAGACAAATAAAATGCGTATGATAAGAGCATTAATAGTCATTTCTTGAAGAGCAGATCACCTGCCGTAAGTGGTGGAAATGATGCCACTAAAATGGGATGTTACGATACCACCAAGCAAAACGGTAGATACTACCACAGACCACAGTATCTGTAACGCACTGTCTGTAAGATGCACTCCATAACGATCGATGAACACGGTACGGAGCCAGGATTGGATAAGCTTCAAGAGGTGTGAAGATGTTATCAAAACACTGTTGCACGACTGTTGTTAGGAGATTGGGATGGGTACACACTTTTGCTGGTGCATTGATAGAGCTCACTTGATATCCTGCAGCAACGGACACGGATAAATTCACTATGACACCAAACCAACACAGACCCCACGTCAAGCCAGTGTCCTAGGAAGAAGGCGTGCGTTAAAGAATGCGAACTTTAACGGCTCGCTCTACCTACAGGAAGTTTCAGCTCCATTGTGGGCAACTCTAGGAAACGTTATGAAACGATGGTGCATAACTGGTTCATATCTATACTTGAAACAACTAACTCAAGAGGGGCCTTCGAACACGGTGAGTTCGTTAAATATTTGTGAAGCGACGACCTACCAGACAATGAATAAACTGAGATATCTTTCAGCTCGTATAGCTGCAGACAACTATGTAGTTTTGCCACTGGACGAATTTGATGGAAGATGTTCCTGGTGAAATTAAGAAACTAAGCCACTAAACGTACCTTCCATATTTATCCGCCAGATAAGCACCCTGAAGCGACCCAATAACGCCTCCGATCAATGCTATCGAAATGACCGCTGCAATGAATGCACGTAGCGAAGCGTCGGATAGCTGGTGGCCGTAGTTCCGAAAGATCGTCTCATTGCTCCAGTGTTTGATGAATTCGGATGGTGCGTTTATGACGCCTATATTGTACCCAACCGGGATGGATGCACCCAAGGTAGTGATTGCACCTAATGCCACTAGGCGACACGTCCAGCCCGATTCCTGCAGCAAAGTGAGTAAATCGAGATTGAGTTAACGCTAGGCAGCTTCCGGTCGAGGGGGTCTAACCGGTAATGCAAGGTCCATCTTCCAAGGTTCCCGATGCACTGGTTCGAAAGTGGATGTCGCAAGAAACTATCCACAATATCCGACATCGGGTGGATCATAAGGAAGTAGCTCTTGAGTGCAGATCAGTATTGTAGTTCTAAGCAATTGAGTTTGCGTAGCACATCAGCACAGGGATTCGGATGTAATTTATAACTTCGCCAACAAAACTGCGTCGTTTAGCCCTTATAATGCCACCGTGCAAGATAAGCGGAATTGTGCGCGAAGACAACCCGAGTTGCGACCTTGAGAATGCCGGGAGAAACGCATACGAGCGATGTGCACACACAGTAAAACAGCAGATAGATGGTTCGATATTTCATTCTTTTCATCATTATTCACTTTCAATTTTCTTCACACAATGTTGTCGTGTAATGATTTCTGGTTTTAAAAAATAACGCTCTTCTTAAGCTAAGTACTAGTATACGATGCTAAGCTTAGGATTACGATTAAGCCACTTGGGGGTTCTGCTCCACTCTATACATTACACCTCTTTGAGCAATGTTATACGAATCACAACGCGTTTCTGTGCAGCTTGTCTTGCTTGTCATTATTGCAGTGGCAGGGTGCGTGCGACCTAAGGCACTAGTAGCGGTTTGGAGCTGAAGCCTTTGGCGACGAGCGGCACAATCTGCGAAATGTGTTTACCACGCGTCTCGGGAAGATATACCTTCAGCAGCACGGTCAGTGCAACGCACGTGAACGCAAACGGAAGAAATACGAACGCACCCCAGGCACTTTGCAGCGTGGTGAACAGCATTGCCACAATGAAGTTGCATCCCCACGATGCCAAGCTGCCCATCGCCATAGCGGCCGGTCGTGGGCCAACCTCGAAGAGTTCTGAAGATGGGAGGACATAAGGATATACCATTAGGATGGATTTGTTTTTCGAACCATAGTGCGAAGAGATACTAACCGGAACCGATAAAGTAAGGGATAGGTCCAAGACCGATTTGATAGAAAAGAATGTACAGCAGAATGGCGACGATGCTTGCGTAGGAAAACCATTCCACGTCGTCCTGGAAAAACACATTTTCACTTAGATTTTTGTACATTTGAGTGACTATAGCAGTATACGTACAATAAAGAACACGATGAAGGTGAGACAGAATAAAAATAATGCACACATCGCACAGGATGTCAAGGCTAGGAAGCGCCGGTTAAACTTTGCCATCAGAATTGGGCTAAAGAAGGCGACGAACAAATTCAGACAACCAGCGCCCAAGTTTGCAAACTTGGCATCGGTCGAGCTTAAGCCCACGGACTCGAAGATCGATACGGAGTAAAAGAATACCTGCAAACATAGTAGAAAACCCATTAGAATCACGTGTCACGGAACAAAGCCTCAGTTCGCATCATACCGCATTGATGCCGGACAACTGTTGACCGCCCTGTAACGCACAAACGAGTACCAGCGGAAGTAACAGTGTGCGATCCTTCAGCACCGACCAAATGGTCCGTTCCTTTGGCTTTTCCGCCGTACTATTGCCATCACCATACAATTCCTCATCGTTTTCCGGTGTGCACTCTCTGCGCATTGCATCGATTTGTTCGCGCACATACTCGTCCCGAACTTTGCTGCCTGCTACGCGCTTCAGCTCGTAAACGGCTTCATCGTGGCGTCGTCGAATGACGAACAGATACTTGGGACTTTCCGGCAGCCAGGGATATGGTACGAAAAACATTACGACCAGTATGACGTAAAAGCTGAGCGCAAACTGCCAGTGATCATCGGTACCGAATACCTCTTCCAAGCTGATAATCTGTCCAACGACCACACCGCCGGTGACACCCATCGAGCAGAACACACCGAGAGCACCGCGCAGTCCTAGCGGGGCCAGCTCGGTTAGATACATTGGAACGGTGCTGGTGGTTAGGCCCGCTGCCAAGCCCACGACGAAACGGCCAATCATAAGAAGCTCCACGGAACTGAGTGTTTGGCAGAACTGGAAGCAAACTCCGCCGAAGAAGAGCAGAAATCCGCACAACAGAAAGGATCGTTTTCTAAAAGTAGAATGGAGAAGAATTCAGGATATTAATGCTTTGATATTTTATGCAAGATACTGTGCCTAACTTGATCATTTATTCTATATAAGCTATTTAAATCTAAACGTACTTACACAAAACTAATTCATGACCTTTCAAATAGTCTACTCTTAGTAAAAGAGAGCTTGATTGACTGGAGGACGAGTGATTCAGATTTTTCAAAGCCTAGGATGCCAATTCTTCAAGCTAAATTTTGAGTTCAGTTCTACTAAGTCGTCTCATGTGCGGTGTTTTCGTGATCAGACGAAGAATTCTATACATGTAATCTCTTGAACAGTTACTCCAAATATGTATTGTGTACAGGATTACAGGCACAATGAATTGTTTGTAATCTGCAACTTAGTCGGATAGGAACAATATGGATCGCCAACGATCGTCTTCATTTTGATCTTCCTTAAAGACCACTAAGATCTTCAAGATCCTGATCTCCTTAAAGGACCTCCAAGATCGTGGTCTTTCCAGAATATCTCGAAGATCTTGATTTTTCTGGAAGACACCAAAGATGATGATCTTCCCGGAAGATCTAGTATATCTTAATAATTCCAGGATACTTCCAATATCTTGTTCTTCGCAGAAAATCTCGAATATCTCGAACTTCCCAAAAGCCTCACCTTAGACCACCACAATAATGTATCCCGTAGCGCTTGTTACATACCTTCCAAGCCTGTCCGCAACCCATGCACCGCCGAGCGATCCTATCACGCCTCCGATCAGGAAGATCGATACGACAGCAGACCAGAACGTTTCCAGATTGCCCTCGGTAAACACGGTACCGTACGTTTCATAAATCGTATCATTGCACCAGCTTTTGATGTACTGAAGGCGGAAACACAAGAGATGCTTTGTTTTAGTAAATTATGTCACCTTCCACGAGAAACAGAAAGCTTGCTACAAAACTACGCTTCTATAGGAGATAGAGAAAGAAAATATGAAGCGCTTACTTCCGGTAAGCACAATCGAGGATGGTTTGCATGAAAAACGGTCACGCCCGTGCCGCGGTGCCCATGCGTTTGTCCCGTTCCCGGTGAGCTGCGGCATCGCGTAAGAATGTAATGAAAGCTAGCACTGGTTGATTAGATTTCCCAGCAAGCTGACGGAACTGTGGCCGAAAGCACCTACGGAAGCGGTAGATTCTTGGTGTACTCACGTTGGCCGGTGCATTAATGACGCCTATATTGTATCCCGTCGGTACGGCTGCTCCAAACGTGGTCGATATACCTGTGGTGATCAACCAAAACGTCCATCGCGTTTCCTGGGGGAAGAAAATGCACAAAAAAGTGAACGTGAATTTTAAGGTGTTGGATCAAGGGAATCAGCTTTGGGATAATCTTTCGAAATGTGTGTAAAGTGTCGCTTGCAATCAGCAGACTTGATAAACACGGGACATTCGTGTTAGACAGCACTATAAGACAATCAATTATGTGTCGCATATGGCATTTGTTTGTTATCTCTGTTTGCGATAAGCGCCTAATCGATATGAGATTTCGGGTGTAGGGTTGTTTTTTTTTTTTGCTTCAGATTGTGGTTTGGATTGACCAGGCTCTTCACTAAGCACTTAAGCCTCCGTCGGAAAAGATGTCTCGAAGGACATATTTCTACGCATCTCTCTGTGATCGTTACACGTGTTGCGTGGATTCTTTTCTGACATGCTTATCAGCATGTCAATCAAGAATTCCAAATCTCAAGAGCACCCAAAAAAAAAAAAAAGGAAATAAGCCATTATTCGCTGTGTTATCTGAGGACAGACCACAAAAACTCTAAAACCCCGGACAGTAATTAACGTAAGTGCGATAATTAGAAGAAAAAAAGATGAGTTTCCCTTTCCTGTCATTCTTATCCAACCTCGAACCGAAAATCCTGCTCGGGATCACATTTCACTCTGGCACTCTGGCTGGCTTATCACTCACTTCACGGTCCTGTTGAGCTGGAACGCCACTGACAGTCATATTGTGCGTGTGTGGTTCTTTTTTTTCTTGAAACCATCGAATTAAACGCTAATTATGCACAGTAAATTGGGTGTTGTTTGCGTAAGAAAAGCGCTTCTTCACATCCACATGTTTTGTTGGGCCACGGGTTTTTTTTCCTCAGACAACCGCTGAAGCGTTCGGCCGTTACAAGACTAATCATAACGACTTCTTCAAAGAGGTTAATTCCGTTCAGGATCGACGAACACAATCCATTTGCTATTATCGGTAATAATGGTGCTAATTGTGTGATAATCCATTATCGATTATTTATTGTCCAGGGTGTGTGTGTGTGCCTCTGAATTCGGATTGTACGATTGCATTGTCCGCGAGGTGATTGAGATGCGATATCCGTAAGGCATTCCATGCGCCTCCTAATCACCAATCCAAACAAACGCTTTAGCTTCATTCATCCGTACCGCACCGGCTACTAGGATGGTGTGTGAATGTGTGTTTACTTTTCGCGCGATTTGTATTTGTAGGACGCCGCAGATAAACATGCTGGTTGCGGGGGGTACAGTTTCATTCGGAAGTGATTTCTGCATTTCCGTAAACAAACGCTGTGTCAACCGAAATGAAACGTTTCGGCTTCAATTGAGCTTGAACACATCGCGGAGCAAACGTTTTGGTTCCATGCGTTCAATACCCTTCGCTAGTTTTGTTCGCTGCCGCAGTCTGTGCATCGTCTGGCGCCATCCATCAGCTGTTTCTGCCGCATTCATCATTTTCTTCCCCTCCAACACCCCAAACACCCTCGCACACTTCGTCTACCTTTAATCCCGCGCTTTCGTGAACATCTTTTCGCAAATGCCGCGCCGTACTCGGTACGGAACCAGTGGTGCTCTCTTTTTCGCCGCTCATTTCGCGATTTCACTATTTTTATTCAGCGCTAGTGTTGATCCGTGTGGGGGGAAGGAACACAACATTCCACCCTAAGCTCGCCGCGACCGTGACCACCTTACGTTATGAAACCGAGGGATTAAGTGCAGAGAGTGATAGATAAAAAATGGTATTGGGGGGTTTGCGTGTACTCGACGGTGGGAGGTAAGAAAAAAAAAAGACGAAAGGGACAAACCTTGCGCACGTTGGCGTTTATGTTCGGTACAATTTTGGGTTCCCTTCCGGGACTGTACAAAACGCTCGATTCCTCGTGATCGGACGGATCCATCGTTGGAGGTTTTGAGGTAGTGGAAATTCTTCCCCAATTCACAACCAGTGCTAACAAAGACACACACTACTGATCACTATTAAGCTGCTAGAAACACTTTCACGACCGCAAACTGTACGCACAACCTTCGGCATTTAGCAAAGCTCTCTGGTACGCGAAATGCTTGAAGCGCCGTCCGCGATATATGTACAGGCTATACGCTCATGTGATCCCGTCCGTGCGGTTCTGATGCTGACTACATGCAAATGAGGTAGGAATCGTGGAACCCCCTACTTAAAGAGGGGTTCCGACCAGCGGACCGACAAATCTTTATCACTCGACCGAAGTCACTGAACAGAGGGCTCGATGTAAGCAAACACCACCAACGAAATGAATGGGGTAATTCGTTTGACAGTTGTGCGGGGGAATACGGTGCCGTGGGATATTTCGCTAGAGCACAGCCTAATCTGTTTACATCGGCAACTCACCGAGGCAGTGACGTAGGAACAGGCCTTTTTTCAACTCGATTTGACAGTTGAGAACGCTCGGAACAAAAACAAACCGAATGATAGGGAACTTTGGGTGATTTTATATGAAAAATTACCTATTCACGAATGTTTTGAACTCATTTCAGCTAGACCCACTATATGTTTGGATGTTTTTATCGATTTATTTGAGGTTTTTATTTGCGCGCCAGTTTTGTAGCTGTCAAACGAGCAACGCATGGGCGAACCTGTATGGCTGGCGCACCATTGTGTACACGTACCGTTATTTGTCAAAAGTCTGATTATAAACAAATTGCTCACGTAGCGAATACGGTCCCGAATGGAAATTGGCTATTTGTTCGTAATTTACTAAGCTCAAGGTACGGTATGATTGCATGCGTGCCGATGCGAAATTATTCTTTCGATGGAGTGTAGGAAAGTGTGATCTAGTGATTCGTAACCGCAGTGGTATTAAATCTGTTACCGCATCAACAAATGGATGCAATACTGTCCAAAGGAAGCCTCGGCACCCTGGCCACGGTTGCGACGGTGTTACAGTTTCTCACTGGAACGTAAGTAGCCACCGAGAGTCGATTGGGAGCGTATCGTTAATAAACAAAACCCCTTTTTCCACAGTGTGATATGTAATCGATACATAAGAAAGAAGTCAACAGGAGATACATCCGCCTTCCCGTTCATTTCCGGATTTCTGTCGTAAGTGCAACTACGTCGCAATTGTGGTTTTTTAAATTGATTGATAAATTACCCTATTTTTGTTTCTCCAGATGCTTCATGTGGCTCAAGTATGGTGTTCTGACGGAGGAAAGCACCGTGATCCTGGTTAACTTCATCGGATCGGCACTGTTCTTCACCTACACGGTAGTATTTTTCATATTTTGCGTCAACAAGCGGGAAGTTATACGACAAATGATGCTCATATCCTGCATCATACTGAGCGCCACAGTTTACACCATGTTTGAGTCGGACGTGGAAAAGTCGGTCCGCATCGTAGGTAGGAGACAATCGGTTGGTAGCCTTTTCCGTAGAACAGCTCTAACATTTTCATTTGCTTGTCGCCCTGCACAGGTTTGCTATGCTGCTGTTTGGCGGTTTTATTCTTCGCCTCACCGCTAACCACGCTGACACACGTAATACGCACGCAAAATACGGACAGTCTTCCATTTCCCATCATTGTGGCATCGTTCTTCGTGTGCTTCCTGTGGACTGCCTACGGGGTACTTATTGGTGATCGTTTTATACAGGTGCGTGTGTCGATTAGCATTACAAACCAGTCACAAAATAATATTCAACCTCTGGTCTCATTTATCCAAATCTACAGGTTCCAAATCTACTCGGTGGCATATTGGCCGGTATTCAGTTGACTCTGTATGTGATATACCCGAAAAAGAAAGCTTCCTCCGGTCCACGGTATTCCCCGCTGGTGTCGGAAAATCCAATTTTGTAGTATTTGCTCGGTGGTAAGTTCGGAACTAGAATGGGCCAGTGCGATTAGTTTTGTTAATATTATTTGCATTAACTGCTCATGTTAATACAATTTAGTCATTAAAGTTAAAGCACGCTCGTTTGCTTTTACTGCTGTTACTGTATCATCCGAAGAGACCGATAGGCAAATGTGTTTATCTAACAATTTGTAAGTGTGTAAATAGTGTAAATGTAAGTTTATTAATTGTTTTGAAATTCAATCAAATCCTAATGGCGCAACAAGCGCAACATGTTTAATCGCAATGTAAACGATTGTAGGCAACATTCGAGATATGCGGCTAACGTCTCGATAATCAAACCGGTTACATCCGGTAGCAGTTTATCGCAAAGGTTACTGCTGATAAGATTGATAACATAATCTAAAGCGTTGCAACATTCGGTTTAAATTCTCTGTATTTGTTGTTTTTTTTTTTGTTACTTTTGATAAATATGTTTTATTTTAATTTTTTGGTTCAGAATGGTTCAAAATTGAACGCAGTTTGCATATAAAAAAAACATTAGTTAGAATTGCATCTCCTTCCTACGCATACAATTCGACTTTTTGTGTGTTGGGGAAACAAACAAGATAACAGCCCTGTTTTCGTATGATAACAAACCAAATTTATCGATTTCGACATTCCGACTCCTGTTGGCAACGAAGGGTAATATTTGGGTGCTGCGTGTAAGAGGTGTCAAAAGCGACAACAAAAGGGCGTTCGATTACCTCTACACACACAATGGCCATGTCCGTAACGCATCAGAATAGAGAAATCAGTTCGTACTGTTCTGGCAGCTTTATTATCAACCGACAACAATGCGCGTGTCAATGAAGTGAAGTGTGCATCCGTGAATGGTGGCGCAATGGCGCAGGCCACTTCACTCACTCTCACGCACAGCAAACCAACCCTCGATCACAAACCCCTCGGGATGCAGCAACCGTAAGTGCGCGATGCGATTGATGAGTTCGATCAGTACCATCCAACATCCCGTGGGCTGGGATTGATTAATATTGCTGACTTTTTGATGGTTGATGGGTTTTTGCTGATGAAAATTGCTGTCCCAAAGTATGACACGAACATATCTTCCGGAAAGGGCAACAAACGGTGCTGCAGCTGTCCGGCACAGTGGCAGGAAGGAGTGAGCGGAAAAAAAGAAGACGAAAAAGTGCATTCATTTGCAATGTCGATTGAATGCATTGCAGCTGATGAATCCCCGATACGTTGATGCAATTCCGTTCGTTCCCCTGCTGTGCGTATTCGCCGTTTTTTTCTCGTGCGTGTGCGTAATACACATACACACAACAAGCGGAAAGGGTCGCTCTCTAGAGCTGAAGGTGGGATAGGATGGGTGTGGTGCGTAGTGACGAGTGTGTAATCTTTGCATTTGCATAAAGATCATCAGGATGCACGCAATCAAAGGTGCTTGTTTGTTTGTTTGTTTATTTTTAGCTTTAGGGGTCCTGTGAGGTTTTTTCGATTAAAACCATAAGTGCCACACTCGCTCTTTCGCTTTTTAAAGCGTATAAGTGTTGCATTGTACAATATTAACCGACTGTGTTACAGTTTGTGGAAACGTTTGCCCCTTCTTTTGTTGCCCCTCGACGACGAGGATGGTTGGCGGGATAAATTAAATGCAATTTATGGCATGAGTTAAAATTTATAGTCTTTTAAATGCGTTACTCAGGGTTAAGGTGATGTGGACAATGCGTTTCACCCTTCCGGGAGATTTTTGCTGAACCTCTAGTTTTTTTTATTTATTTAAATTGATTTGTCCTGATCGTGTCGTTCGTTTAACTCCCGATAGCTGTTTAATTTAAATGAATAATACAATTTATTATAATTCTTCGCAGATGTTACGTTCTCTCATCAACAAAAACAGAAGCTTCCAGTATTAATGTAACAATAATTCGCTAACAAAACTGTCACGAGCGGAACAATCCATCACCCCGGATGGTTTGAAGGAAGTCGAAAGATCGAATCGATCGTTTCCCATCGTTTTTTTCTTTTCGGCATTGGAATTGGAACGATGCTCAACAATGCAATAATAACCACTTGATGCGCGCTCGCTACTGCTGCACCATGCTGTTACGATTGGTACGCCACTCCAGAAGTACCACTTTGGTACCGTCCGGTAAATCGTACCGCAACGAACGAACACCATGGGAAGATGGGAAGATTTCCTTTTCGATGCAAATGGGTTCACGTGAATGTTTTAAGCGTTTGGTGGTTGTTGTTTGCTACGTCGTCTTCCCAAACCATAAGCTATGGGGAATTATGCCATTTTAATAGCTCGTTGCAACATAACTGGCTTTGGTGCGTAGGAAGAGAATTTCGGGGCATTGGAGAGTACACTACTACTGGGTGCGTGATCCAGCGTTTTTCTTGCGCAAATTTTAAATATATTGCGTACAGGAATGGGTTTGTACCAAATCACAAACCCGATCGTAATGCAACTGTACCTTTTAATACAGTGCGTGACAGAAGTATACGACTTGTTGCTTTTCATTATATTTTTCAAATGATTGTTATTAATCTTTGTCTTTTTTCTAAAATAAAAAACTCACCTTCAATTAATAGTATTTTGACAAAAGGCAATTAATAAAATTACATTTTATCGCCAAATACAAAAAAAAGAAATCCCATTTTTGCCGGACTGATTTAAGCAAACAGAATTAAGAAATAAAATAACACATGCTACCCGCATTGCGTGTTGGGGTTTTCAGCAAATCAAAAATTCCATTCCATTATTTGGGACAAAACATTACAGCAACAGTCGGTTTTAATCTTTCCTACAAAGCAGGCCCAAAGGGAGGGAAGCTAACCCGGCAACTCGGGTTAGTGTGTTTGTTTTGAAACCTGATCAAACCGACCACAAATCCTAAAATTCGCCCGATACAATGCAATGCGCGTTACACTTCCGTTTGCGCGTCCTGCATTATGCTGTTGCTGACGGGAAACCCCTCTTCCGAGCGGATGGTGAAAAGTGGTCGAAAATTGTCGAATTCTCCATCAGCATGTAGCCCCTTGCAACCCTTCCCGGTGTGTGCGACACATCAAGCGCGTAAGGACGCGCGTCCTAAACAGGAAGGGACAGGAAACAATAGGGGTTTGTGTGTTGTGAGTAAAGAAAAAAAAAATAATAATCGTTGATAAGTGCAGTGTGAGGATGTGTGCAGTTGTGATTATGCAAGCGGGTAACTAACGGCATTGTACACCTTTGGTTTTCTTTCGGTAAGGGGTGCACGTATGATTGATCTCATTTTGGTGACGTTAGTGACGAGGTTTTTTTTTTCCTTTCTTCTGTTCCTATTTGAATTTGTGACACTGTATGGTTGTGGCCATACGAAAAAAAAAATATTCTAAATGGAATAGGACTCCTTTAACGGACCACTAGGGTTTTGTGGTGAATGACTTTTAAGTTTGTATGCAAAAAACACACACACAACTTAACAGGGTACTTAACCGTCTTCGAAAGGGAAATATGATTACTTGCTTTTTTTTGGGAAAGAATATTCTAATTACAGCTGAAGACGGTTTATTTTGAAATGCACTGTGAAAGTGTAATATTTCTCTAATAATTTGCATTTTATTTAAATAATTTCCATAAAAATGAATTTTTAGTTTATTGAATCCCTAGCGTATTCTTAAAATTTACACAATTTAAACAAATTGGTTGCGATATAATTATATAAAACCGGTAAAAGCTGTTAAATTTTCGCAGCTTAGGGTTGGATTTTTTAAAAAGAACATTAACAAACTTATAGATTTATTTATAAATCAGCAATATTAAAATATTCATATCCACAATCACATCCTTCCACATGAATTGAAAAAACGAAATAAAAATAATGAAAAGTATCTATAACAAATTTGTTTAATTAATTAGAAATAAATTCATCTGAAAACCCGAAACTCACTTTGCACGAACGGGAATGGAAAAGAAATAGAAACAAAAAGCGATAAGCTTGTAAGCGCCGATATTACATTTGCTTGCTTGAGTTGGTGAAGGCAAAACGTGCGTATCTACGCGTTCTGTTGCCGGTATGCGTGATATCACAGTGAGCTGGTTGCGCAAAATTTTGACCATTAAAAGATTTTTTGTTTAGTTTTTTAAATTTTTGATGGAATCGATGGCGATTACAAATTAAACGAATTATCATTTATCATTGCGTGTGATAGTGTTCGATTTGATTCGAAAAGCAGCAGTAATGCTAATCCTAGATTTAAAATAAAATATCAGCTGTTATTCACCAAATACTTACAAAGGTTTATGTTCAAATTCTTACCTTTCTCTCTTTTTTGTACATAGAAATGAAAGAATATTGAGCATAAGAATAGTGACAGCACTTTTGCAATTAGTAAAGATACAGTTAGTGAGTTATTTTCATACGTAATGCGTCACATACAGAATATTCGCAGTACGAGAGGCAGTAGCAAGACAGGCTTCGTAAGACGCTACAGACCCTTAGGTCACTATTTTGTGTTTTTTTCTGTAAGATTTTTCAGAATTATGAAATAAAATTAATTTACTTCAAAAACGGCTCGCGTTCCGCAAAAACTGCCATAGTGGTGTTATACAAGTTTAGTATTTTTTTACATTTAACTGTTCACTGTACATGAATTGTGAACAGAAATTACACGTATCATTAAATCTTTTCTTTGATTTATTATCAAAATCATTTTATCTGTTTAAAAATAATTTTCTTGAATTTTAAAGCCAATCCATGTCATATATTTATTTATATATTTTTTAGTCTTATTAGACTTAATTTACTACGGAAGCAGGTTAGGCAGGTACGGAATGGGATTTGATCCATGTTATTCAATTGAACATGATATTGAGCATGATCTTGCCGTTGTGTATCTTGTGCAGAAAAAACTCACCATCCATTCAATTCATGATGAACGATGAAGTCCAAGTCATTACATATGAATTACCTTTTCTAACGCGAATCTTATAGAACGCAAGCAAATTTGAACACTTGGAAGTATTTAAGTTCATTTAGTGTTCATAACTATATTGTTTTTAAACCAATTACAACGACAACAACTGTAAACCATGACGAATATTTAAAGGTGTAGCACACAATATTTCATTTTGTATAATTTCTTACTATTTTGGCAGTTTTTGCAAAGAAATTGTAACTTATACCCGAATATCACTTCCATCTATCCCACCGTGCGCATTGTGTTTGAACGCAAAGGGGGAAACATACGCTAGCGCTTCGTGAACGGTTTTCATTTCGAAACGGAAATTCAAGCATAGCTGTGTGGTGTGGTGCACGAGCGTTTCGGTGGTTCGGGTTACAAACATATTTACGCCACAGAACCATTCGGTTCGGTGTTTTCCTATCGCAAACGAACGACGAACGAGAAATTGTGAACTGAATGTGAATATGTGTTTTATCATATTGTAATAAAGTGCGTGCATGGTGCATTGTAAAAACCATTCACGGTGTGGGTAAAAGAGCGATAGCAGTGCATGTGCATCGTGTGACCGAGGAAGAAGAAAAAAAAGGGGCAGTTTAACCTGAACCGGGTGTGTGTGTATGTGTGGTTGAAAAACAAAATAGCTGCAAAGTCGTGCTGGTTGTTTAATCCAACGCATGGTGTGATGAAGATGTTTAGTGACACTTGTATCGTGATTTAAGTTTTTTGTTAGAACAATGGAAAGAAATCTTCAACCATCCTGAAGTCACTAAACCATCGGACCATTTTTTAAATCTTCTAGACGGTAAGTTTATTCCTAAAGAACAGATCCCTTTTTCCGTTTGGTTTGAATTCTAACTTCTCCGCTTCGTGCGTCATTTGCTCGTAAAGCTTCCTTTTCGTTCGGTTACGACAACTTCCTTCCCACATTATCCTGCATTTCCTTCGATCATTTGTTCGTCCGGTTGGGAGAGAGGGCATGTTTGTTCTCTTTTTTTCCTTTCTTCCTTTACGCGCTGTGTGCCCGTTGAGGGTGAGAAGAACCACGTGAAGTGCCGATACGCGCGCCTACCAAGTACAAACGACATGCGCAAAGGGATCGTTTTTTGCTCGATCGTTCTCGGTCGGAAATGAACACGTTGGTGCCAGAATGCACATTTTCCTTCATTTTATGCGCTTTCCTTCTTTGTGTGTGAAAATGGCCGGTGGTAGGTGGGTAATTGTTTCAGCCGCCCCTATTGTCCTCGGTTGATTGTTGACTGTTTCTCAAGAGTGGGCTGAAGTATTTGTTCTTTGGCAGAGAACATTGTTTTTCTTCGCCCCGTCGTCAAACCGATTAGGGTTTGGTCTGCTTTGTTCTTTTGCGAGCGAACATTGTGCAGCGTGAGAAGAGGAAGATTGTTGACTGTTGGTGGTTAAGAAGGTTAAGAATATTTCTTTCCGGTGCTGTGTTTGATCTCATGGAATGGCTTCATGCGAAAGATGAGGATCATAAATCGACCAAGTTTGGAGGTTATATACATTATAAATATTTTTATTAAAAATTATCAATTTATTTATTTTTAAATTAAAAAAAAATAAAGAATTACATTACTTTTTCAACTTCATTTGACTCCATTTTCTGCAAAAAACAAGTGCAAAGACACGTGTCAGCGTACAAGTTTCATCAACGGTTCTGTTATTGTTTTGGCAGGTGTTACAAACAAAGCAAACGACCTGCTGGAGCGATCTCATTCCTATTCATTTATTCAGATCGTCCGCTCTTACACGTTTCCTAGCTGCGCGCGCGCGGGGAAGTTACGGAAAGAAAGCTAATAATTTAAAATGACCTTCGCTGTTTAGCGAAATGGGGCCTTTGTTAAAAAAACCCCCCCCCCGAAACATAAGTCGTCCTAAACGACACAAGGCCGGCTGTGTACGTATAATGTAATGGCTTTCGGCATAACATAACAGTGTCATCACCGAAATTGGCCGATTGTCCCCAGGAAAGAGTGAGGCACGGGGAAAGCGGTACGGTTGTGCCATGTTGTGTGGCACACCTTAAAATGAGTGCGAACGCATTGCTTGAACTCTGCCGCTGCTGTTGTTGGCTAAAAAGCACCGCAAAGTTGCCGAATTCCGGTTCGAAGATTGGTTCGGAATGGGGAATTGTTTTGCGTTACCGTCCGGGCGTGTTGCGCAATCGCGCGGACAATCTCTCGCGAGTCAGAGGAATTATTTTTTGAAACCGGAGATACATCAGAGAGGACGGAATTGCCTAGGGGTTTTTTTTTCTGCTTCACCCCGCCGGAACATTGTTATTGTCTGGCTGCTGGGAGGTTCATCTCTTGTGCGCCTCTTGCAGTCACCGGTGATGGTGGTGTTGATGAGTCACCCAGCACGGATGCTATGTTAAGAATGTGAAATTGAGCTTAATCGGTTGAGTGAAACGAGCTGCGTACCTTAGAGACAGGGAAAAGCGATCTGTTTCCGAAAGATCCGCTGGGAGATGGGAGGCTGGCGAAGAAAGCAGAGCAACATATGCTAGCAAATGTTGGGTTTTCTTTGGTTCGATAGCGCATAAAACATAACAATAACAAAAGAGCAAACCCCCTCTTTAGTACACACGCGTAGCCGGGCCTCTAGTTGCTTGCCGGAGTTGACCTGGCCCGATGAGAGTCCACGCCTGTTAGCCGATTGAAGCCGAAGCGCTGACGCTGCTTTGGCGGGGCGTGTATGTAACGTTATGTTACGTTTCAATGCAAGCGAAACAAGCAGCAGACAAAGACTTTGTAGAAGGTAGAGACGGGGGGGAGGAAAAAAACAGACATACACATCTCACCCCAAAGAGATCAGATGGAATGAAACTCAACAACAAAAAAAGCAGGTGCTTTCTTTTCACATTCGTATCGATCGACACGATCGCGATTGGGAGCCGCGAAAAAAAATGGCGCGTAGCGGGAAAACTAAGTGTGCGATCAGAAGAAAAGCACAGTTTCCACCGATGTGTGTGTGGACTTGGCTTGGAGCACAGATAGCTCATCCACATCCGATAACTGATCTGATCATCGCACAATTGGGTCATATGTACAATTATCGTAAGCCTGTATTCTCTCCCCTGATGGAGGGCCAGGAACTCAAAGTTGTACGTGTTTTTGTTTTTTTTTCCTTCATTGCAAGTGTTTGTTTATGTTACTCCCATACTTTTTTTTTATTTCTTTTAGTTGGACCAAAAAAAAGGGCGAGTTTAAAAAACCCTAAAGTAGTGGAAAGTAAAGACCACGGGTGGGTAGCACGGGTTGGCCGGGGTTTTTTTGTTTTCTTCTCTCAAATCGTTATCCCAAAGATCGAGGGAATGATCGACATGCCCCGGACATGTGTGATAAATCATGCGCAAACGCTGCCCGCTTTAGGTATGCAACGCACGAATGCGCAATGGGCCGCCATGTTCTTGGAATTTAATGAAGCCATAAAAAAATATGTCGATTGACTGTAATGGATCGTCGATTATGGAACGCACATCGTCTCGGAGGTACGCAAATCGTCTTCGAAAGCGGTCGTGTGACCGCCACAAACACACACACA
>AXCM01002946.1:0-29416 GCA_000473375.1 Anopheles culicifacies
GTAGCTACTCACCAAGAACCCACAGAAACGCTTGGGCTGTGGAGCACGCGGCGAAGAAGATGTTCGTGCGCACGCTTTCTTCCGTCGTATCGATTGGGAGAAGATTGAAAATCGTGAGGTGCAACCACCATTCAAGCCAAAGATTGTAAGTAAACCGTTGAAAAAACACACGCACACAATTGATTGTTGTTCTAACAATTGTTCCTTCCTTCGCCAATGCACAGAAACATCGCAAGGATGTATCGAACTTCGATCGCCAGTTTACGTCGGAGAAGACCGATCTTACACCGACCGACAAGCTGTTTATGATGAATCTGGATCAGACGGAGTTCAACGGCTTCTCGTATCTCAACCCGGAATTTGTGCAGTACGTCTAAGTACGCCAACGTACGTTTTGGCAGAAATGCTCAAGCTTGACGTTTGGTTTGTTTAATGTTTCGCGTATTGAGTTGGAAGAGTATTTTATTTGTTTCTTTTATAGTTACTATTTAAGTGTCTTCTTTTGTTAAATTACCTGTTGTTATTTCGCGCGTGCACTCATCCAAAGAGATTCTTACGTACTAAGTAATAGTCATTTTGCCGATCGCAAGTACGGTGGCAATTTTATGTTTGCCAGTGTTTCCTACTGCTCCCATCACTTCTTTGCTAATGAGAAAGCAACACAGAATATTTTGTGAATGTTTCAATTGCCATACGCTCTCTCACTCCCAATCTCTATCGTCTTCCCGTCGCGCGTGGGATACATTTCTGTTATGTTTGTTAGTTAGCTTAAAGGAAAAAAAACCTAAGGCGCCACAAGCTTTGCTTGTCATACGGCTTAAGTCAGAGGAAAACAAAAACAATATACGAAAACGCCCTACTAAGTGGTTTACGTTGTTTTAAAAAAAACACATTGTCTTGCCCTTAATAATTGATTGCGTTTATTAGCGGAAACTCGTACTTCAAATCGTTGTTTGTTTTTTTTTGTCTTAAACACCGTAACCGGTACTCTCGTATTATTCCTGTACATGTTTAGCTAGTAAATAAGGAAGGCACCGAGGATTTGTCGTGTACGTCTACGATCCATCTGTACCGGCCTTTTGGTGGGAGGGAGGAATCTAATTGCCAAAAAACAACTCTTTTATCTACTAATACCACTTTTACACTCATTACCGTGGCTCAACCATCGCTTTGGACGGCGTTCGGATGCAAGCGATCCCTGCAGATCGTGACCGAACGCTGGCCGGAACGATTCCGGTTGCTGCACACTTTAAAACATCTGCACCTTGTTAAAATCTACACACTTTTATACTACATAAGCGTATAAATATGATATGCGTGCGCAATGGGCTCATGAAAAAAGCGAGGGGACGCATCATACCCTTGTAGGTTCCATTCTAGAAACAAAAACAAACAAAAAAAAATCATTTTAAATTAAACTTTTCATTCTGTTCGTTTGTTGAAACGTCCTTGTTCGATTTCTTCGGTAATCTGTAAAATTGTTGTTTCGTTAAAATTAAATCTCTTTTTGAAAACGGTAGTCAAAACAACACGGTAACATACACTAGCAAGCAAACAACCAAGTAAAATGCTCCATTTGGCTGTGTGCACAGATCATGTTTTAAATTGGCCCGCCATGTGGCCAAGTGTTTAAACGCCCTATTTACTCAGCATTTCAAAAAAAAACACAAAAAGGGTAGTAGCAAACGAGAAAAAAATAAAATCTCACAAATCTCTCTCAACATAAAGGGATTGGGTTTGTTTGTTTGTGTTTTTTTTAGATAAAAATATAAAGCAAACCCATTACACTAGCATAGCAGCACTTAAACCCATTCGTTGAGCAATCCGGATCGTTGCTTGATCGGATGCTGGACGGCAGAGGAAAGGGTTAGTGGACACGATAACAAAATAAATTAACCAAATTAATGAACAATGCAACACGTAAGACAGGATCAAACCCATGTGTAGGTCTCGTGTGTACTAAGAAAACACCACTTTTTCACTATTATAGAGCGTTAAAATTGAATGCAAAAGCAAAGCTAATGAAGGTTCCAAAGAGAACGAGAGACAGAGAGAAAGAGAAAGAGAAAGAGAGAGATAGAGTATACCAGAAACACATTAATTCTCATTCTACGTGCACGCGCGCAGCCCAACGAGGCGATGTTCTTGATGTTGTAGATTAGCTCGACCAGCTTAGGGTACGCGCGGTGTAGTACGAGCAATGCCAAAAACCCCGTGATCAATTGCTCGTACCAACGAACGCATGCGGAAAGTGCATAATAGCTCACGTGCCACAGAAGCAAACACAAACAATCAACGGAGAGGTAGAGTTTTGCACCATCAACACACACACAACATCAGTGCACGCGTTCGCGATTAATCGGTAGAAATTGTCGAATACATACTCGTTTTTAGTAGCAATAATAGTAATTACCGTATAATAATCACAGATGACAGATGACAGATGAGAGAGTGGAGGGAAATGCTATAAAAACAATCCATAAACACACCCCGGCGGCATCTGACTCTGGTTCTTGACGGTTGGATGTCGTTTTGGGAGAAATCTTTGCATAATAAGGACAGAAGAGAAGAAAAAAACACACAACTACGTCTACATACCGATCATACCTTATGAACCTGTGTGAACAGCTTGAAATGATCTTCTTCAAGTACGCTTACAAGATTTTAGAACAACAAAACGTGTAAATCGACCTTTTCCCTAATGCCTAAACACACAAATACACCATTCTGTCTCATTCCGATCATTCTCTCTATCTCTCTCGACACCTGTTTATGAACAACCAAAAGGAGCTTTAATCTTGCACTTTACTGATATATTTATATAAACATATATATAAATGTATATCGAATAATGCAACCAAAATGTGAGGTAAAATAAAGGGAGAAAACTAGCGAGCGCGTTTCGGTGGGTGAATTATATTTCCAGCAGGAATAAAGCGCATTATATGACTAGCACTATTACTAGCAACGTGAAGCGAGAAACCACACACACATAACCTTACTGATAAGAGGGATTTACATTTACATTTTCCCGCGCGTTCATCACACAAACAAATCGGCAAAACTGCAGAAGAATTAAAACACCGGAGTACAAGTTACGCTACCAGATTACTACCACTTTGCCGTTAATACCGGTAAACACAGGACAGGAGCTAGCTTAACACACACACACATTTACATTCATAGCACCAGCAGAGCAATTCACGGCACAGGGACAGAGGGCGTACATAAATCAGAGATAAATTAAGCAAAGCTAGTTCACAACTTTAAACTCACACCAAACATTGGCACGTTCAAGCATTGAACCGTTGCACCGTAGCCGGGAGTAAGGTGGTAAAACAAATAATTGTAACGGACGAAACAATCTAACACAGAGATCTATTTATTGTGTATTTGCAAGATTTGCAGCTGTCTCATAGCGAGGAATGGAAGATGAAACAGTGAGCCTGTGGAAGATAGAATCTTCAGCAGACTCCACTAACCAGAGATTGATTGGAAGTTATAAAAAAAAAACGGGAAGAAAAAAAAGCAATTTATTCACACAAAAAAAAATATATATATACACACACGTTCACTTACTCAAGCAAACAAAAACACTCACAAAAGAATGCGATATTTTCACGATTCAAAATAATGCGCAATCGTATTTTCTTCTAGTGGATAACGAGAGAAAGAGAGAGAGAGTAATAAAATGATGTGAGAAGATAAAGATGTATTGTGGGTACTAGAACTGTGAGGCAATTGAAATTGAGTAGAAACCGATCTGTTAGATCGTATCAGAAAGGTGAACAACTTGCATGAACGCATTTCGAATGTGATTGGATTGCGGTTCCGGGTAGATGTGTTAGGCGTGTATGTAAACGAAAATGACAATCTAATATAAACGATATAACAGACAGCAGAAGCCAGAAGTTAGTTTAAATGTGACACAACAAACATACTGACTAGAGAAAACAGAAACAAACACACACACGCAAAGAAAGAAGAAGCAAAAAACAGATATTAAAAGTTAAGTAGAGAAACACACACACAGAGGAAGACACATAACAGTACTAATCACATTGGGTAGGTGTTTGCACTTTTCTCAAACACATTCTCACACAGGACATACGTACATACTAATGCATACTAACTCACTCCCCCCCTTTCCCCATGAGATGCTCTTACCTTCCGACGCAAAACCTGTATAGTCTGTAAACATTCCAACACGCAAGCAGAGGGAAGGAATTGAGTCAACAAAATGGGTTCGCTTTAGTGAGATGAGGTGAGACAGGTGAGAATGAGCGTGAGTCGTCAGCGAGCGAATGATTCCGTTTTCGATTTTATTCCTAAAATGCCACTAATTTATAGATTCGTTTTTTTTAAATCCAATTGTTTATTCTTATTTATAAACTCTATGAACTAGTGTTGTTTGATGTAAGAGAAAGTACGCCCGTATGCGCTACACATTACACTTTAACTAATTTGTGAAATAGTTGGCTCGAAATGCGTTTTGAAACTGTAGAAGATTTTTAAGCGAATCATCATTTCGGTTATCTTTAGGCTAGGCATTAAACCGTGAGCATACACTGTGAGCAATGTGAGCAAGCATTCAGTAGAATCTATGTACTATTAGTCCCTATTTCATATCAAGCTTTTACTTTAAACAGCATGTGTTTTTTTTTAAAATGAAATTCCAGCGCATGCCGTTACAAGTTTGAATATACGTTACCGCGTGTGAGAAACGAGCGATATGTCTAGGCGGAAGAGTGAAACCCAAATTCATAAACGAAGCGAACGTAAGAATGCAATGACGGCATGGAAAGATTAAAACACAAGCAAATAAATAAACATTTCTAAACGAAAGTTATAGGTGGATGTTTGCGAGCCTGATAGGAAAACGTCTTACCAAAACCGTACCGGCAGTCAGGGCAACCGTGGTGAACGTTTGTTATGGCCATTTGCAACAATCATCAGCACTGCTAGAAAATGTCGGAATGATGCCGTGGTTAACCTACAAATTTACATTATACACTATGAATCTACTTAAAACCAATGGGAAACCCACCGTGTGGTTTTTTTGTTTTTGTTAACGTTGAGAGTAGCCTTTTCCCTGTAGCACGACCTAGAACTGTTACTCAGCCCTCATTAGCCAGGTTTCTCTGAGCTGCTCAGAACTTACAGTGTCTAGTTTTTCCCGCTTCAGTTACTGACTCCGCCGTTAGTTAGCTGACCGATTTACGAAATGTCAACATGCATTGGAGATACTGGAGACATACACTGACACATTGAATCCCACCCTTCTGCCCACCAATTCCCGCCCACCCTGACGCTTACTATCAGGTGCGGTTAGAGTGAACCAATGAACCAGGGAAACGATACCGAAATAAAACAAATACCAAGGGGCGATAAACGATAAACAAAACCACGTGTATAAAAAAGTGACAATTAATATATAACAAAACAAAGAAACAAAAACAAAAGTAATATAAAACAACCAGAACGTGCGGGGTTTACGTACCCAATAAAATGGATAACAGAGAGATAAAACAAAAGAATGGAAAAAAGGAGGCGCAAGATCTGACCCCACTAAACGCAGGATAACAACAGCACTAACCGAAACGGAAACGAAAGAAAAGCTCTGGTGTGAGCTTCGGAAGAAGGAACATGGTATAATGCAGGATACAATTTCTATTTCACCACTGCCTTAATTTTTAACAAATCTATAGCAAATCGAAACGTTGTACGGAACAGGCATTAAACGAAGCGGCATGAGATCGGTTGACGATCGGAATCATTGTAAGCGCGTGCGCTCTACCGTAGAGAAACAGCAATTGCTACCCACAAAACTGACATTAACCGTGTGGACTCTGAAAACAAAACAAAACAAACAAAGCAGATACCAGTGAGAACAGACTTTACAACTTTAAACTGATGTAACGAAAAAAACAAAATGTGTGGAAGAAAACAATGATATAAACGGCAACCTTCTAGCATAGAGCACGCCTATTGAAGTATGAAGACAACATAACAGAGAAGAAAATAAGAGAGCAAAAAAAGATAAATAAACAAAACCAACCTAAAAGTGAGATAAACCATAAAGTCAAACGCGTAACGATATTGAAACTGGTAGAGAGTGTAGGTAAAATGAGATAAAATGGAAGCAAATATGGTTGAGACTAAAACAAAACAAAAAAAGAGGAAAAGAAAACAGAAACGGAATCGTATATTTCATCGATTGTTGTACTCTTTCGAACAGATGTCTTCTTCCTCTAGCTCTATATTTCCTTTTATTAAATGACAAATAAAAACCACTCGATAACATGGATCGATGGAATCGTTTGCAAAACAAAAAAAAAAGGAAGGTGATGTTACATGTATGTGCGGTAGAAGAAGCGGAACCATAAAATAACTAATACAACCCCGAATGCCATTTAAAATCGAGTCTCATAAAATGAAACACAAGCAAACCATCTGGATGTTGATATAGGTAAGGAGATTTTAAGATACAAACTTCCTGTCCAATCACACCTTACACCATCAAATGGCATACACGTACAACACATGGTATGGCACGTGGAACACTTTGTGCAAACTTGTGAACCAAAATTTACTTTTTACGTGTACCACGAATTTTCGACTAGGAATACGCACGTGTCATCTATTGGAATGAGAGTATGTACGTTAGTAGAAGAAGGGTGAAAAAAACGCAAAGGGGAAGGAAACGAATGTGTGCTGCAGGTGGAGTAGTGGAAAGTTCTGTGAAGATTAAAAAAAAAGAGTAAAGAAAGAGAAAGAGAACGAGAGAAGGAAAAGAATGAAAGAAAAGAAACAAAAAAAAAACAACGCGAAGCGCATATTATTACGAACCTTTCAGTGTTTCTGTTTCCATACAATTCAAAACACTTCTCATTGTTGTGATTCGATTTTGAAAGCTAATATAGAGTGCTACATCAAGCTGTATAAGGATATAAAGAGAGTAAAAACAAACACGAATGAAAAATCATCATCAAACTATACCAAACATTGGCGTCCGTGTGTTCAATTCGAATTATGTTTAACAATTTGATGACTTATCCACTGATTGGTTTTGTTTTGTTCAATAGTAAAGCATGTTTGTTGAACAAAATGGAAGAAAATGTGTTTGAAACGGCTTGCCTGGACGCGGCAGGCTAGTAGAACAGTAGCGTGGAAAAACATTGCATACTGTCAGGCGTTTTAAAATGAAGCGTCGGTTCTAGATATCAAACAGGTAGTGTAAACGGTAACATCTCGTTGACGTCTGAATCTTTGGACAGTTTTGTTTTCAGTTGCGAGTAGTATTGGTTACGTTTGGCAAACGCTATACTTTCTGTTCCTTTTACAAAGCTTAGTGTCGTTCTTTGACGCTGTGGCCATCGAGCGTTACGGTTGGAAAGTATTCAGCAGTGCAATGAAAGGTTCATCCAGTTGACTGTGTATATAAATCTCTGCCCGGCTGTCAGCCATCACTTGTACGGTGCCACCGGAACAATCACCATTCACTACCAGCTTGTCTTCCGTGCTGCTGATCAAATCACAGTAAAGTCCCTCGTTCAGGCACGTGTATAAAATCGCTTTCAGGGGCAGTGAAATCTCTGCATTAAATGCCACAAATCCAACCCGGTCCCGACAGAAGCCTATCTGGTTCTGACCGTTATCAACCCACGCCCGAACACCCGTACCGTTGGTAACATGGCGGAAGTAAACCATCTTCCTCACAACGGACCATCGATGTTCGCAGATCCAGGGCAGGCGGCATTCGCCCGTTTGTTCATACTGCACAGGCGCAATCCTTCCTTGCGCATCGGTCGGTGGACCTTGGGAGGAGTTGCCGAACTCGTACGAACTGGTGATGCGCGGCATTCCATACCGATGAGCAAGCATGAAGGTAAGCCCGATTTGGTATGCTTTTCGGTTCTGTATCGACACGACCCGGAGAGCACCATTTGCGTCCGGCAGACGCTGAAGCTGTGCATTGTTGACGTAAATCAGTGCCTTCTCCCGTGGCACGTATCCAAGCCGAGTGCCCAAGTGGACGAAGTAGTGGAGGGGTTTCTTTTTCGCCAGCACATCTCCCATGTCGTACGCAAAACGGTCCTGTGCAATCACACCGAGAGCAGCGTAATCATTCCATCTGGCTTGCAGTGATTTTTCGACTCCGGGTAATCCGTGATAAGACAGATCGAGACAGATGAACGGTCGACTACCAGGTGGGAAGGTGCCACCAATTGTGCTCAGGTTGTGGAGTTTGGTAAACATAGCCTGCAGATCGTGGGGCCACATGTACAGTGCAGAATCGATAAAGAACCCCGCTACGCCCATTGTCAGCAGTTGGTTGAGGAAGCTCAAAATACGTTCACGAACACGCAACAGACTGTGATTCAGATCGGGCCGATCTTCCTTCCAACAGTTACGCAACTCGTGAGAATCGTCCGGATTTGCGATACGGCAAGGATCGTTAAAATCACCCGCAGTATACTGTGCATCTGGATAAACACGGGCGACCGGATTCACGATAGATCCAGCTGTTCCACGTGTTTGCGTTGAGGCATCACTTTCGGAGCGTGCCATATGGTTCAGCACTACCTCTACTATCACCCGTACATCGGCCTTATTGCAGGCTTCTATGGCCGATCGAAGTGCTGACTCGTTTCCAGAGCGACTTGTCAGCTTGTACGAGACCGGTTCGTAACGATCTGCCCAACTAGACGAACTGCCTCCATCGCGCACCTCATTGACTGGAGATAGCTGAATTGCACCGAATCCATTCGGCCCGAGGTACGTCTCGCACTCGCGTTCTATGTCTTCGTAACGCCACTCAAGCAGCTGCACTATTACATGGCGACCCGTTTTAAAGTGTGGATTAAACTGCGCGGTCACTAGCGAAAAACAAAACAATGCAATTGCGACCAACATGTCGTCCGACTGGATACAAATCGATTCATGAACGTGCTGCTGACTTCACGGTGGCCTTTGAAGTGATGAGAGTGAATGTCATCGGAAGTGTTTCAGTGGCGATTAATGAGAACGATTGCAGCCGGCGTATCATCACTCAGCAATGAAACAGGTAATTATTAGCAAGGTTAAGGGCATTGTAAGGGAAAGCGTGTGGGATGCAGAACATGCTGTGACTCAATTTTTTTGTTTAGACATGAGCTACACCATTAACATGTACGATTATTGCATACATCTAGGCGTTTTGCATTTCATTCGTAGTTTTAATGAATTTATAACGCGTTAAACGTTCTCTTATATTTAATTTTTAATCAATAATACCGGAAAATGGAAACATCCAGCTTTATAAACCTTACTAACCACTTCTGATGTCGATCAGACGGATTGCATCGCTCTATCGTAATCACTTTTCCTCCATTACGCACCGCAAGACATTTACCAACATGTTCACTCTTGATATGACCACTTTCAACCACATATTGCCACCGTTGGGTGCGTGTTTTCTCGTCTCTATGACATCGTCTCACCACCAGCTTGTATCCCTTCGAAATGATTGTTTCTAAACAGTTTGAGTAGTTGTTAAGTTCGCGATAGAAATTATGCGTCCAGTACTGTTGCTTTTGCTGACCGTCACACACTGTCATCGTTAGCGAATGGTTCGTCCAACTGTGTGTTAGGCAGAGTTTAGGCGAAAGAGCGGCATTGCGTATTTCTCCACGAAAAGCACCCGGCACGAGTGGGTTCATCATCTCCGGGAAGGCATTGAGCACGTAATCCCGAAAGCTTCCACAGCCGGCTCTTCTCCGTAGGGCTTTTCGGTCATCCACCGGTCCTAAGTGCTGCGGCAAATAATGAGGCACTCCGTAAACATCGAACAGTATTTGCTTGTACTCATCCATCCAAACCTCCGCTAGACGCAGCGAGTTCTTCATTACAACATCTTTTCCAGCGGTTTGTAGGTAAGGGTGGCTTAGCTTGCGTATGTGTGCAACTCGTGAACAAGGCACGATCACCATCTTTCCGCCACACATCCAACTCTTGATGGAAAGTTCGATATTCTCGATGCCATACATCTCGAACCCTGTATCGTACCAACCGAGTCGCTCGAAGAAGCTACGTTCGATCGCGAAGAGTCCTCCAGCCATGGCGGGTGTATCGAAGGGAACATACGGGTTCGGGTAACGCTTCTTCATGGCGGCTCGACCCCACCATCCAAAGTTCAGATCCCAACGGTACGCTCCAACAACCCGTGGAGCAAAGTCTTTATCCAACTGCATTGTGTGTCCGTCTATCTGATCGATCGTTGGAATGGCGATCGTTGTGGAATTGTTCACGATCACAGCCAGCAATGGTTCAAGCCATCCTGTGAAGCAAAGGATAATGGATGACCATCATATAAGCCAAATCCGTTGAGGTTTGTTCACCTACCCATTGTACATTCAACGTGTGCATCCAAGAACGTAATGACTCTGGCTGTTGTTGCTTCTGCGCCAAATATCTTCGCCACAATCAAACCCAGCCTTGTAGGCGCACGTACAATACGTACCTTGGGAAAGCGTTTCACATACTCATCCAATCGCGTTTTTAAGTAAGCTGATGTGGTAGAATACAATTCATTTAATGTTCCTAGTTCCTATCACGTACAGAAAGAGACTCACCGGCAGTGGAGTAGTCATCCACGAGTACTATTTCGTGTATTAAATGTTCCGGTGTACGATCTAGGATGGAGTGAACAGTTCTTAACAGCACAGACCACGCTTCATTGTGGAACACGATCACGATCGATGTCGGGGGAAGATGCAATGCTGCTAGATTTTGTTGCTGACACCATGGAGCTCTTATATCCGGCAAACGTCTTCGAAGGGACATCAGGTCAGAGGCGTAAGAATTATAGCCGAATGTTTCCAAACCCTGTTTGATCATCTTCAATGTTGCGTTGTCCTTGAAGTTCATCTCGACTGGTCGACCAAGATCTCCTGGAGGAGCATCACGGTTGAAAGGGAGTGCCAACGGTTTACGAGCTGACCACCAGATGTTGGCAAGGTAGTGCTTGTACAGGAAGCATGAGCCACCAAAAACTAGAAGATATACACACACCGTAAACAGGCGGCGCAAGTTTCGTCTTTTCACCATCTGGTGTAGCTGTTACTGGTCTATTAAATGACTTACCACTCATTTTCGATTCTCTTTCAGGGTGTCGAAACATCATATCCCCCAGTTTTGTTTATACAGTGTTATCTTGATGTTTATTTACCAATTACTAAAGTACAATGAGGTCCATTGAAAAAACAGCTCAGAGGAGCAGTTCCGGATGAAAAACTTAAACAGATAACCATGCTCTTGTTTCTTTTGAGGAAAAAACCTACGGAACTATACGATGAATGGTATGTATTAAGCATAAGAACTGTGTGCGGCTGTTTTTGTTACTAACAGACTGTTGAACCAGTTGACTTATTCTAATCAAATTTAATCAATTAACGAAACTATACGTCACAAGGTTAACCAACCATTTTTGCTTCTCGTTTGAGGTATCACATGTTTGTAATAATAACATGGAGTTACGTGGAGGCTCATGCAACGATAGGCATCTGTTGTGTGCCATGCTCCAAATTTGTTTCGTTTCACTCACATACATCCAGCCTTGATTGCCCCGATGTCGGTGGCAAATCACTGTTGTCAGAGTGGTTCCATTGAAATCCAGACATGCCTTGTAGGAGTTGATGTCCTGATAGTAGCTATGACTCCAGTACTGTGTCGTTTCGAGTCCGTTGCAAGTAGCCATGTATGGAATTGTGCCTGGTTTATCCACCGTCAGACACAACTCAACACCCAAAGCAACACTGCGTACTGCTCCACGAAACTGTCCCAGGATAGACGGTTTATGAAGTTCCGGAAATGCATGCTTAAGATAGTAGCGGAATGGTTTACATTTGGCACGTTCCCTTGCGCGCTTGCGGCTTTCAACCGATCCGAACCGAGCTTCTGAATAGCGGGGCAACCCATTCACGTCAAACACGACCTGCTTGTACTCATCCATCCATACCTCTGCCAAACGGACCGAATTATGAAACGCCAGATCCTTCTTCACGTCGAACAGGTAAGGATGAGCCTGTTTTTGTATGTGTCCCACGCGAGAACACGGCACAGTAAGTAGCTTGCCTCCACACATCCAACTCTTGATGGAGAGTTCAATGTTTTCCATCCCGTATATGATGTAGTCTTCGTCATACCAACCGATCTGCTCGAAGAACGTTCTATTGATGGTGAACAATCCCCCCGCCATGGCAGGTGTATCGAATGGTTCGAAGGGATGAGCATATTTCCGATGGAGTAGCTTCTTTTCACACCATCCAAAGTTAAGATCCCACTCGAAGCAACCTGCAAGTAGTAGCGAGATGTTTGTTTGCAGACTCATGTCCCACTCGTTGATGCGATCGATCGTTGGAAGAGCTATATGCGAAGAGTTGCGGACAACTACTGCCAGTAGAGGTTCAAGCCAACCTGGAACATCAAGTTCGTGAAAAGGCGAGTAAAATATCTCAATATTCGTTTTGTACTACCTTCCATACACTCTACATGCGCATCCAAGAAGGTAACAATATCCGAAGAAGCACTCTTGGCCCCGATCATTCGTGCCCGTATCAATCCGAGACGCTCTTTGGCACGAATAATTCTTACAACCGGATACGAATCGAAATACTCTTCTAGCTGTGTCTTGAGAAAAGCTAAAACAAAATGATATGTATTAGCTAGTGCTACTCTCGTGTACTGTATGATTACTTACGGAAATTTGAGCAATCATCTACTAGAATGATCTCTTTGATTAAGTGTGTAGGCGATCGGTCTATAACAGAGTGTACTGTGCGCACCAACACTGACCACACTTCATTGTAGAACACGATCACGATGGAAGTGGCAGGTAGGCTCACTCGGCTGGCTGTGCTATTAAAGCACCAAGGATCCCGCAGATCAGGCAATCGGCGTCTTACCGACACCAGATCCGAAGCATACTCATTGAGACCTTCTTGAGCCACTGATCGTTTAATCTCTGCAGCGACATTTGGGTTCGATTTGTTGTACCGTACCGGTAACCCCATGTCACCTGGAGGAGTCGAACGTTGGAACGTTACTGGACCGGAACTTGTGGAGAGGTTTACAGCGTAAGATGCCTTATCCGTGTACCGATATAAGGAGAAGTTTACTATAAAAATGACTGCAATGCAGAACACGAACAGAGTTGGTTTAATCATTCGGCGGAACATTCTGCGGAACGCTTGTACACTGTACGAAAGCTTCTTCAATACTGTTTGCCAAAAACGGACGGCTTCTTCTTGAAGAAGTGTTCTAGCGAAAATGAAACACAATGAACTCACTTTGTGTGGAGCTTTCACGGTAATTCGCTATGCATTCGTTTTATTTCAGTGGTTTCCAAAATGTGTACTCCACCAACGTCACAAGCCACTGCTGTGTCTGTTTACGGTCATCACATGGTTCGAGCGTTACTATACTTCTGTGTGATGTGTTGTTAACAGCAAGACACACTTCCCGCACAAGACTTTTAATCTGTCGACTGCCGGTATCGTAGCTCCAGGACTGAGCTCCACGCATTCGATGACAGACAGCTAGCGTAGGGCTTGTTTCGGAAGGAGCTGCGTCAACACAGCGCTTGTAGCTGTTGAGTTCCCGATAAAAGTTGTGCGTCCAATACTGTGTCTGGTTACGCTTATCACAAGGTGCCATGTAAAGCATGGGTAATGGTGATGTTCCTACCGTCAAACACGTTCCATTCCCGAGAGCTACATTATGAACCTCACCGCGAAACTGTCCCACTACGCTCGGGGCAGGCATTTCTGGGTACGCTCGTTCCAGATAGTACCGGAATGTTTTACAGCCGGCACCGGTGCGGAATGCCTTCCGATCGGCAATGGAACCGAACAGATCATCTGCATAGCCCGGAATGCCATTTGCGTCGAACACGATCTGTTTGTACTCATCCATCCAAACCTCTGCCACCCGTATGGAGTTCACGAAGGTTACGTTCTTATGTTCGTCCTCTATGAACGGATGTGCACTCTTGCGAATGTGTGCAACATGGGAACAGGGCACGGCCAGTATTCTTCCTCCACACATCCAGCATTTGATGGATAGCTCTGCATTTTCCATCCCGTACACGCCGAGCTGTTCGTCATACCATCCAAGACGTTGGAAAAAGTGTCTAGCAATTGCGAATAGTCCTCCCGCCATTGCTGGCACCTCGAAGGGTTCGCCTGGTCGTTGAGTGCGTCGATGCGGAAATGTTGAACGATTCCACCAGCCAAAGTTAAGATCCCACTCGAAAGCTCCAAACAACTCAGCGGACACATTAGTGACCAGATGCATGTCCATATCGTCGATACGGTCTATTAGCGGGACAGCGATTGTTTGTTCGCTTTTCCAAATTTGCTCCAGCAAAGGTTCCAACCATCCTGTTCTCAAAAGTAAACCGTTTGATTGCTGTTGAGCGGATAATAACGTGTAGACTTACCTTTGCTACACTCAACGTGTGCATCCAGGAATGTAAGCACCGGCGAGGTAGTGTTCTTACTCCCAAACAATCTTGCTCCTATCAAACCTAAACGCTTGGGAGCACGAAGTATGCGCACCTTGTCGTACGTTCTGAAGTACTCTTCGAGTTGCGCTTTTAGGAATGCTGCAGAAAATGTGAGGGACATGCGTTAGTTTACGGAGTAACTTTGTAAGCAACATGCAACTTACGTAGATACGAAAAATCGTCCACGAGCAGTACCTCATCGACCAGATGTTCCCGAGAGTTGTCTAACACTGAATGAACTGTTCTCAACAGCACGGACCATGGTTCGTTGTAGAACACGATCACTATGGATGTTTTCGGGAGTGGAAGTTTATTCCGTTCACTGGTGACACACTCCAAATCTGGACGTAAATCTGGCAGCGATCGCCTTAAGGATATGAGGGAGGATGCATATTCATTGAAGCCATATTGCTTGATGCTGTCTTTAACTAATGCCGCTACTTCTACATTCTTTGGATCCCATTGCACTGGCTCTCCTAAATGACCTGGCGGGCGCGTCTTACTACCCAGAGGCGTTATTATTTTTTCACTGTTTTCAGCTTCATTTAGCTTCCAATCCTTGTTGGACCGTTTTAACTCATCGTTGTGTTTGAAAAATATTAAATAGATACCGAACATCAACAGCAACACGATCACTGCTCTATAGCGCCATCTTGCGGTGGACAGCATACTTATATATATTTTTCCCATCAGATACTAAAGAAATGTTCGCACGTTTAAAAGAAGCCCCTTGAACTGGCTGCGTGTGTGGGGAGCACGTTTTTATTATGAGCGCACGTGTATTTCGAGTATAATATCACGTTTGTAACACCAAGAGAATGAGTTGATTCTGAGAAGTAAAGCGTTTCCCGATCGCGTCCGAATATGCAACAAACGATCTATTTGAGTGTTTGAGGTAATTGTTCCAACAGCATTGAAACATCCAGCTGGATGAATGAGACGCTCCATTGTTGGCTAGGCTTGGCAGCATTACATTCCTCTAAAACAAGCGTTTTGTTTGTCTTCATATTCAATGCTAGACACAGCTTCTGTGCTACACTTTCTATCTGTTGGCTTTTTACCAAGAAATTCCATGCCTGGTTGCCTCGCATTCTGTGACACTGGTACACTTCCACCGAGGTCATACTGACGGCATCGATACAATACCGGTAGCTGTTCAGCTCCTGATAGTAGTTGTGCGTCCAGAATTGGTCCTTCTCCAGATGATCACATGGTTCCATACCGAGAAAGCGATCCTTCTGCCGAAACGTCAAACAACTGTCATTGCCCAAGGCCATGTTGTGAACCTCCCCGCGGAAAGCTCCCGGTACCAATGGGTTGTGCATTTCGGGGAATGCATTCTCCAGGTAGTACCGAAACGGTTTACATTTCGCACTCTCCCGTATGGCTTTACGTGTGGCCACGGAACCAAACTCCTCCTCGGAGTACTTGGGAATGCCGTAGATATCATAGATGATTCCTTTGTACTCGTCCATCCACACCTCGGCTAGACGGATCGAGTTGGCACGCACAACGTCTTTCGTTTGCTTTTCAAGGTATGGATGGCCAGTTTTCTGGATGTGGCCTACCCGGGAACATGGGACAGTAACTAGCTTTCCCCCACACATCCAGCTCTTCATCGATAATTCGATGTTTTCGATGCCATAAATATCAAAACCATCATCGTACCAGCCAAGCCGTTCGAAGAAGGTCCTGTTGATGGAAAACAGTCCTCCAGCCATGGCGGGTGTATCGAACGGCAGCATCATATTCTCGTACTTCTTTTTTTGTGACAATCGACCCCACCAGCCAAAGTTAAGATCCCAATCGTATGCACCAACAAAAATGGGTGATTTATCACTGCGGTACTTCATGTTGTTCTCATCGATCCAATCGATTGTTGGCAGCGAGATCGTGGTCCAATTTTCCACCACTGGCTGTATCAGCGCTTCTAACCATCCTGCGTTTTGAGGAGAAGTGCAGAGATTTGAAGATTCTATTGGGCATAAATTAATTCCAGCGTGTACTTACCCACAGTGACTTCAACGTGCGCATCGAGAAACGTAATTAAATCCGTCTTTGTGCTCTTGCCGCCAAGTATTCGGGCACGGATCAGTCCCAGCCTTTTCGGTGCCCGAACAATACGCACCTTTGAGTAGGTAGCAAAGTAATCCTCTAGTTGCGCTTTTAGATGAGCTACAGATCACCAGAAATTAGGCTTCGTTGAATATAACACAAACACGCACACGGTTCGCTACACTTACGCAAATAACTGAAATCATCCACGAGTACTATCTCATGCACCAGCTGCGCAGGTGAACGATCCAGTATGGAGTGTACCGTACGCACCAACACCGACCACGGTTCGTTGTAGAACACGATCACGATCGATGTCGGTGGTAAATCGGCAGGATATCGACCCGGCTCACGACACCAAGGATCTCGTATTTCTGGCAGTCGTCTCCGCAGTGACATGAGATCTGACGAGTACTGGTTTAGTCCCTGTTGGATCAATCCAGTGTCGACCAGCTTCTGCACATCGGTATCGTTGAGGTCGATCTCCACGGGTGCCCCCATATCACCCGGAGGTACCGGAAACCTGGCATCGAGTCCAAGCGTTGTATACAGGTACTTGAATAGCGTCGTACCGACCGTGTCAGAAGGTGTGGTTGAGATGACTTCTTCTTCGACTCTCTTCGGAACCTCCTCTTCGGTGTCTTGCCGAAGTGCTATTCGTTTGAGCACCCTGTCAAACCGTCCCCGACCACCGTCGTAGAAGAACGTCAGGAACAGGTACACCAGCAGTATACTAATGCTCACAATCAGTACAAAGTTCTTTTTGCAATTGTGACGCATGGTGAAACCATACGGAGCATTAGCCTTCGGTAAAGTTCAAGTGGTTGACGTGCTCCACGATAGTAGAACGCATACTGACGTGTGGGAGCATTTTGAAACGGGTCTGGAGCACTTTTCATCGCTGACGGTATCATTCATACACGCAAGCAAACAAAAATGTACCATTTAGCGTGTGTTTCACTCTAAATGTTGTTCCTTTCCAGCACTTACAGATATGTGAACATTTCTCTGTCTTCACAAACTGTGGCATCTGTTCATTCCGTTATCATGCATTTCGTGTTTAGTAGTATAGCGTACCTGCTTCCACTTACATGCTGACGGGACGTATTGTTTATTTTTTGTGGGTAGTATTGTTGCGTGTAACTAACCAAAGCACTGTTGTGCCATTTCCCTCCAGTGATCTACAAAAACCGGCGAAATTAATGCCACCTCACATTATTCAAAAACACACCTCACATGAGGGCAGAACTTTCGCTAGTCATCGATCAAGGCTTCTGATTTTTAGGATTAATCGCAGTGGAGGTGCAAAAGCGCAAAGAGCCTGTTGTAACCATTTTAATCACATTCATGGCTATTGCGAAAGGCATCTTTCGAGGCACGTGTGAATCTCCGTGTAGACGAAATTGATTGGAAAGACACACCTCGGTATGTTAGAATTATTAGCCTCCTTCATCTGCGTATTGTAGTATTTGTGGGTAACAGATATTTCACTACAGTTCAACGTCGATTAGCAACTCGGGACCGGACACATGCCGGTTAATCGATTTTCACGGATAACAAGACCCGTTAAATACATGTTCATAATACATAGTTCGGAGATGAATATCAACAATAAAACTTGCATGGTTAAACGACAAATAATTCTTAAGTGTATGAACGACAAATATTTCATAAGTGTCTTTAAATATGCTTTCGTTTATTCTTTTATAAATGTAATTCAAATAAAAAAAAAAGTTCACTCACGGATAATACACCCGCCGGTTAATCAGGCCCGGATAATCGACGTTCTACTGTATTTGTATCAGTAATGTCAAACACGTATGGATAGTTAGTAAGATTTACATGTCTTATTTATTATTTATATTTAGTTACCACCACTACACCACTTGGGTGAAACTAAATAAATTATTCACGAGAAAGAACACGACATTTGCTGTTGGCTATGGTTGAGTAACGGTTATATTTTGAAATTAAAGCTTGTTCCAGTTTTTAAACTTGAAGCTTGTGAAGTTTTGTTGCAACTCAACGAAACAGGAAACATGATTAAATGAAATGAAGTCCTAAATGAAAAGAGGTTAAATCGTGGTTCAACTTGTGTTTGTGAAAAATAACCTCCAGCAGAAGTGAAGGTCGAAAGACTATCGACTTCTGGCGCTCTGAGATAGACCCTTTGCTTGCAGCGATCACGCTATTAGTGTACGTGCCGATAACATACATTCCAACACTTTCACTTGCAAAACCTATGTTCCAGTTCTTGTGATGGTTAATTCTTCTGATTCTTGGTAAGGTCTTGGTTTCGGGTGAAATTAAATCAACGACCTTCGTTACAATAATCTAAATGATTAAACCTGAGCCGTACTATCCTTTTAAGGGTCCCTCCAAGTCACGGGAGCCAGAAATGGCAGGCCAAGACCTCTCGAGGTTGTAAAGCCACTGAAGAAAAAGTGTTATAACTTCCTATTGCAAACATCCTCAACTTCAAACGCTCTGGTAATTCCGAAACATTAGCTTGCCAACCCCTGATTGTGAATAGTTCATGTTTACTAGATGATAATTCGCTAATTGTCTTATGAGCGCCATTTAATGGAAGACGCACCTTATAATTACGATGTCAACGTTTGACATTCTTATCATCGTTGCATCTAACATCAAACGTACCGAGCAGATGACAGCGGCAGACGCTATTTGCTAAGCACTTCTGTGCAATCTAGTGTTGGTGATAACGAACTGTGACGAGATCGACACTGTCTGATGCTACTGAACCTGTTTTTAATTTGCAATGCAATTTGTATACAAGCGTTTGGGAAGGCCCATTGTGGATGTATAGCTTGGTGGTTATACACTAACGGTGGAGAGAAAAACAAAAAATGTAAACATTTTCTTTAACAACTGCGTGGAACTTTCCGTGTGTTGGCGTTGTGAAGTAACATTCCATGTATATTTAAGACTTTTTTATTGTGAAGTTAAAAAAGACACATGTTTTACTGTACAATATATTGAGGTTCACATTTGCACAATTAACGCGAAACCATCTTCGAACCACGCTCGCACAGCTTCGAGTACACACAAACACGAGTAAAGTAGAACGAACCTTACGAACGATTGTTGGTGGTGATCCGCAGTGGATGGTTACCAAAAGGGTAGATAACACGGAAGACATAGCCGGATAACGGTTTTAGCTTGCTGTAATCGACCCGTTAGGTACAGATAGACGTAACCGATAACTACAACAATTTCATGCGCGAAAGCTATCGATTGGACGTTTGGACGACTAGAGATTGTAGACGGATTTACAGAGGACGGTCACTGAGATTAGCTCAAGTAAACGGCGATACGTCTAATTCGATGAAGGTTACGGACCACTTTTGGGCGACACTCTTTGGATCACATTCCTGCATTACAAGCGTGACGTTTGTGTTTGTATTTAGTGCGAGGCACCGGTCGTGCTTGATGCTCTGCAGCTGCTTCGTCTCTGTTAGCACACGCCACGCCTGATTGCCACGTGATCGATGGCAACCGAATAGGCCGAGATCGGTTCCGGTATAGTCCAAACAGTGCCGATGGCTATTGATCTCCTGGTAGTAGTTGTGCGTCCAGTACTGGGTCTTCTCCTTCCCATCACACGGTGCCATTCCGAGGAAGTTATCGTCCGGCCGATACTCGAGACAGGTCCTGTTGCCCAACAGAACGCTGTGTATCTCACCGCGGAAAGCACCCGCTATGTAGGGGTTTTTCATTTCGGGAAACCCGTTCTGGATGTAGTAACGAAAGCTCTGACAACCGGCCCGCTCTCGAACGGCTTTCCGTTCCGCAATCGAACCGAACTCCTCCTCCAGATAGCGCGGAATGCCATGGATGTCGAAGATGACCTGTTTGTACTCATCCATCCACACCTCGGCTAGCCGGATCGAGTTCGCACGCACAACGTCCTTCTTTTCGTTGCGCAGATACGGATGGCCCATCTTTTGGATGTGAGCTACCCGGGAGCACGGGACGGTAACCATCTTTCCACCACACATCCAACTCTTCATCGATAGCTCGATGTTTTCGATGCCGTAAATATCGAAACCCTCGTCGTACCAGCCAAGCCGTTCGAAGAAGGTCCTGTTGATGGAAAACAGTCCTCCAGCCATGGCGGGTGTATCGAATGGTACCAGCTTGTTGTCATACTTCTTCTTCAAAGATGAGCGGTACCACCAGCCAAAGTTAAGATCCCAATCGTATGCACCAACGTAAAGGATAGACTTGTTCGCAATAAGGCCCATACTATTCTCATCGATCCAATCGATCGTTGGAATAGCAATGGTTGTGGGGTTACGAGCAACAACATCAAGCAACGCCTCCAGCCATCCTGTTGGTAATGGAAGGGACAGACGTACGTTAGATTAGCATTTTAAAGCGGATCTGCTGTTTCAGCTCTACCTACCCACTGTGCATTCGACGTGCGCATCCAGAAATGTTATCACCTCGGAAGTTGTATTTTTAGCTCCGTATATTCTTGCC
Organism: Anopheles culicifacies; assembly: GCA_000473375.1. Classification (NCBI taxonomy): domain Eukaryota; kingdom Metazoa; phylum Arthropoda; class Insecta; order Diptera; family Culicidae; genus Anopheles; species Anopheles culicifacies. Next base: position 21,104 of record AXCM01002946.1, read on the forward strand.
CGAATCAGCCCCAACCGGGAAGGGGCCCGAATGACTCGCACCTTTGGATACGGTCGAAAGTATTCGTCAAGTTCGGTTTTAAGGTTAGCTGAAGGTGATAAGAGAAATCATTCGGGAACTTGACTCCCCGCTCGGCAACCTGCACACTTACCTATGGTGGAGCAGTCATCGACCAAAACGATCTCCTTCACCAGATGTGCCGGAGACCGGTCCAGGACCGAATGTATCGTGCGTAAAACAACGGACCAAGCTTCGTTGAAGAACACGATCACGATCGATGTTGGGGGTAGGTTGCCCAGAAAGCGTCCTGGTTCCGCACACCAGGGATCACGAATCTCGGGCAGCCGGCGCCGTACGGACATTAGATCGGAGAAGTATTGATTGAAGCCTTGTGTTTTGATGCCTTCCTCCGCCAGAGCAGCGATTTGAACGTTGCTAAAGTTTACCGTTACCGGTTGGCCCATATCACCTGGTGGTGGGTTTGGATGTCGCGGATCCAACCCGATTGTGGTGTAAACAAAGTGGAATCCCTGGTGAACCACATCCTCAGAACTCGTTGACATCAGTGGTCGGTCATCATGGACTAGCGAAGGATATTGTCCCAGGAAGCTTCTCTTTGGCGTAAGTGTTAGATTAACGTCATACACGAGGTACAGGATCATGAGAGCTATTGTTATAATAACGGCCAGCAGTGCGACGACATTGCAGTGCCGCTGGGTAGCAGCACGAACACGCCCGAATGGTACGACATTCCGCATGCTGTCGGTGCCGAAAGCAAACTGACCGATGTCGCTCTCCGATTGCCCTTTGTTGGCAATGTGAATGAATGGTTGTGAACAGTGTACTTAGTGCACGTATTATATGGGTCTCGGGCAGCTACAAACGAAACGACACCGACACGAGATACGATAGCGGCGTCTGCGTATAGGTACGCCGGTGATAAGACCGTCGTGTGGAAAGCGCTGCGGTTTTGATAGGTTAACTCCCGATGCGAAACCGTGACTTATGCAATAATGGTTTAAACAGTGTGCGCCAAGTGAGTTTACGTTAGTACTGTGCATACATGCTGTTGTTTGCTTTTGCACGCTTTGCCTAGAACCATGATCACTCACCTGTCTGGAGCGATATGTCCATTTGTTGCTATAAACAGTCAAAAAAGCGTCCTCTTGAGCGTGTTTTTTTTTTGAAAACTAGCAAAGGTCAAGGTTTGGCCTCACTTTGCGACGTACAACGTTTACACCTCTGTTAAAGGTTTTGTTTAAAAAGCTATCCGTGTTACTCTCTAGAATTGAAAGTGAGCAAACCATTCTGCACCTTATTTTCTTTGTACTAATCGTTTTTAGAAGCATGTTCCAGATTTGGTACGTCTGCTGTATATCGGGGTCGGTTTCTGGTATGATATTGAAGTTCTATTCCAAATGTTGATGTTCAAGATTATACATGTGCACAAACATGTTGTTTTCAGAACAGCTATAGGCAAGTTATTAGTACAGTTGTTTGCAACAACTCGCAAGGGAGGGGCGCATCCAACGAGGGCAATCGGTCAGAATGTAGCAACGGGTGTTCTGTTATAGAAGGAGGTGTGCATTATTGAATATTGAGTTTTTGGTCACTGTTTTGCTGACTTGCATTTACAGCTCAAGTAAAGAAGTAAAAACAAGTTTAGGTAGATTTTAAACTATAAACACGCTAGTGACACCTTTATTTTCTTGCTTTCAGCCATTGCTAGTTGAGAGAGGGAACATGTGTTACCTGTTCTAAATTCTGAGATTGTAGTGTCGTATGTGCTTTAAAATCTATTCCAAACTCTCGTGTTCATCGCATTTGTACAAACGTCTCTTCTTATCCAGAGCGAGAGGTTTTGGAGCACCCAATGTATTGGTACAGATGTTCTCGCTCTGTTCGAAATTTAGCGCATAATCTGACGCACACCTCCAAAATAAGACGTTCCACCATTCGTCTATCCATTTTTGTGTATGATCGGATAGTGCCACCTTTGAGATTGTTGATTTAGGTCACATCCATCGATGCGTACCTTCTTTTCTGTCACATCGACACCCAAACATTTGCCCTTGTGTTTGTTATGCTCGAACTGGTACGTTGTTGCATTGTAGACCCATTCCTGATTGCCGCGTGCTTTGTGGCAGATGAACACCAACAGCATGTTACCGTCGTAGTCGAGACAGTGATTGTCCGTACCGATTTCGCCGTACAAACTGTACACCCACTGTTGCCGAATGTTGCCTTCCTCGCAAGGTGCCATCGTGACCGTATTCTTAACAGGCTCAATGTACGTTAAACAGTGATCGGGTGGTCCAGCCAATGCATCGTTTTTGAACCAGCCTTGTCCAGGTAGCTTGCTGAGCCCCTCGATCAACTCTGGGAACACGTTGTCCAGGTACCAGCGGAAGTCTTTGCAGTGGAGATCCTTCCGTAACTGCTTGCGGGCAGAAACATCACCGAAGTTACCGCGAAACTGAGGTCCTCCAAACATTCCATACAGCACAGATGCGTACTCATCCATCCACACCTCAGCGACGCGAACCGAATTCACACGCACGACGTCGGTTGTGATTTCCTGGAATGTAACAAAACGAGAAGCATTAAAATGCATTCGTGTGCAAGACATGTTTGAGAAGTCTTGAAAGTACCTACATTCAGATAGGGATGTCCAGCTTTCTGGATGTGCGCTACCCGGGAACAGGGAACCGTCATGAGTCTTCCACCGCACATCCATGCCTTCAGCGATAGCTCAATGTTTTCGCCACCGTACACATCCAAACCTTCGTCGTACCATCCGAGCCACTCGAAGAATTTCCGATGGATGGAGAATAGTCCACCCGCCATAATCGGGGTACTGAACGGTTCCATTTTGTTGGCTGGCTTGTGTACTCGATCCCACCGGCCACGCCACTCGAAGTCCAAACCCCATCCCATAGCGCCGTAGAAAATGGGTGCCCTGTCACTGACAAGCTTCAGGTTATGCTCATCGATCCAGTCGATCGTTGGGAGAGCGATGGAGTGTGGATCTCGCACCACCACATCCAGCTGATTCTCGAGCCAACCGTTCATGCACTCGCAGTGTGCATCGAGAAACGTGAGAAAGTCGGACGACGCGTTCCGGGCACCGTACATACGAGCCCGAATCAGTCCGAGACGCTTGGGAGCTCGCAGGATGCGTACCAGCGGATAGGAGTTAAAGTACTCGTCGAGCTGTGTGCGTAGGTTAGCTACGGTTAAAGAGAGTTCATCATCAGTAACGGCGCAAGACCTCCGTCGGTTGTATAAATCTCACCCATATTGGAATAGTCATCCACCAGTATGATCTCCCGGATGAGCTCTTTGGGAGTGCGATCAAGGATGGAGTGAACAGTTCGTACCAGCACCGACCACGCCTCATTGTAGAACACGATCACGATCGATGCTTGTGGTAGAGCGGTTAGCAGTCGCTGTTCCGCCGTACACCATGGATCTCGTATGTCGGGCAAACGCCGTCGTACCGGTATTAGATCACTAACGTACTGATTCAGACCCTGCTTATGGAAATCCCGATCGACCAGCTCACGAACAGCGTCGGTAATGTTGTCGGGTAGTATCACCGGCGTACCCATATCACCCGGGGACTTTTCGATCCACCCATCATCGGGTACGGGTGTATAGTGTGCATCATACTCGAACACTTCATACTTCGGCACAACCAAACCCTCCTCCCGTAATGTGAGCCGTTCTCGGTGTTCCTCTTGGTGCGTTCGCTTAAACTCTTCCAGTGTTGCCAATCGATCCGACAGCTGATCGTGATAGAGATAAAGGGCCAGAATGCAGCAAAACACCACCAGCGCCCAGACTACGTCTCGCTTGGTGGAGAAATACTTCTGCAAAGGAAATGTACCGCCATTACGATATTCGAGAGTCTGTATCAACAAAGCCCACGAAAGACTTACCCCGTACATGGTAGAATTAATTCACGACGACACTACACCATTCAGATCCAGTTTCGGTTAATCACTAGCAAGACACATCTTCGGCTACGAATGGTAGCTGCGTGCGAGTGCCGAAGCCTACAAGCTGTGTTATCAATCAGTATCATTTATCAGCTCGTAAAAGTGTAACGCTGTCACTTGAAACGTGTCGCGCACAACCACACACGCTCCGATGGTTCGTGCACCTATTTGATATTACGAAAATTGGTAACAACACGCCCACTGTTTGATAAGAACCATCAGAAACACTGTTTCGGCTGAGGATCACGTTCTGCATAAAGGTGTTTTTGAAGTGTCGTAAGTTCGTTCCTACTGAAAGTACGAAACGAATGGAGGAGCTCGCGTAACATGTGTCCCTCGAAAACAGCCACCGACGCGCATGTTTGCGAGCGGGTTTTCTTTTTTTCGTCCAGCTAAATCTGCTGATGTTGCGTGTTCGTATCTACACGCTCGCTGAGCTGCGAGCTCTGTAGGCAGGTGGTCTACATGCAGCAACGTCGCCTAAAGTCGCCACATCATAGATTGTTGGGTTGGAAGTTTTGCATCAGCCATTTCTGATTCGGTTCATGGGGATTGCAAACTTCAAGCGTAAAGTTGCGGTTCCACTGCAGGCACCGATCGTAGTAGAGCTTTTTTAGCAGCTTAGTCTCCGGATCCCAGCTCCACGCCTGATTACTGCCCATGCCATGGCACCGGTACATTGACAGCGTCGTACCATCGTAGTCCAGACAGTGATCTTCACGCGTTACCTCACCTTGTTTCGTAAGATACCACAGCTGGTGACCGCCGCCACCGTGACATCCAACCAGCAGCAGCTGCGTCGGCCAATCGAGACAGGACGGAAATTTGATCTTCCCTCCAAAGCGTATCTCACCGCGCGCTACTGCTGTACTCGGATCAAACTGCTCGGGAAAGACATGCTCGAGGTACCAACGAAAAGGCTTACACTGAAGACGCCGCCGTAGCTCTTTCCGTGCCGTGACATCTCCAAAGTCACCTCGCTTCTCACGTCCACCGAACGTTTCGTAGTAATAGTCCGCGTACTCATCCAACCATACCTCCGCCAATCGGATCGAGTTGCGCTTGACAATCGATAAGCCGCCGGGAATCTCGTGCAAATATGGGTGACCGCGCTTCTGTATGTGTGCTACCCGGGAGCACGCTACGATCTGCATTTTACCACCACACATCCACGCCTTGAATGAGAGTTCCATGTTTTCGCCACCGTAGATTTCCATTCCCTCGTCGTACCAGCCGAGCCGCTCGAAGAATGTACGGTGAATGGTGAAAAGTCCCCCTGCCATGGTGGGTGTGTCGTACGGTGCTGCGGGATGTACGTACCCGGTACTGTTTTTAGCCGTCTGGATGCGCTGATCTCTCGAACGCCACTGGAAGTTTAGAGACCAATCGAAGGAACCGTAGTACATTACCGAATTCTGTGCATTCAAGGCGAGTGTGTTCTCGTGGATCCAATCGATGGCCGGTATGGCGATCATCGTTTCATCTGATGCTACGTGGACGATTAGAGCCTCAAGCCATCCTAAAACAAACAGCCGCTTGTTGGTAGTGATGTACACATTCCTTCAGCAATTGTAAGACTCACCTTCAATAACCTCACAGTGCGCATCGAGAAAGGTGATGATGTTGGCTGTGGTCGATTTCGCTCCAAACAGTCTCGCCCTGATAAGACCCAACCGCTCGGTGGAACGTACCAGGCGCACTTTCTCAAGTGCGGCAATGTAGTTATCCAGCTCGTCTTTAAGGTGACTCATCGTCGAACAGTCGTCTACGAGCAGAATCTCGTCGATTAGCTCGGTAGGCGTCCTGTCCAGTACGGAGTGCACGGTACGCAACAGTACCGACCAGGCTTCGTTGTAGAACACAATCACTATTACAGAACGTGGCAGTGTACCAGGTTGAATGTTACGCTGTCGTCTCGCTTGCTCTTCACCGCGACACCAGGCATCTCGCACGTCGGGAAGCCTACGTCGCAACGGGATCATGTCCGAAACGAACTGATTCAGTCCCTGTGTTCTCCAACCTTTTCGCACGAGCTCCATCACTTCGGGCGATAGTTTTTCCGGTAGTTGTACCGGCAGTCCCATATCGCCTGGCGTTCCATCGGGCTGGAAAGCTCCTGCTGGGAGTTTTGGAAGCTCCGGTACGAGGTTGAATATCTCTTGCACGGTTCCCGTATCTTGGGACGAATCGTGCTCCACCGTGAATATCCAGTAAATTAGTACAAACAGCGAAGGTACTAGCAAAAACAGCAGATGCTTCACAGTCAATGGTACCATTGTTCCAAAGTAGTGGTAAAGGAAAAGTGCTACTATTAGACGCGTTACGCGAACGATGCGATCATTCGCATAGTTTCCACCCGACTAGACCAGAGCGATTCACAATGATATGGGCTGTGTGGTACGTATGGACCCTGCACCAGAATGGCACTCAACAAAACAGATGTTCTATCCGCAACCTATTTAAAAACTTTATAGGCCAGTCGCTAAATTGATGAACGAGTGTAAAACGTCATCGACGGTATGATGGAGTTACTGGTGCTTACTGTTGACATGCCACAACTGACTGGGGGAAGGTTGTGGATGTCCTAATGTAGCTGAGGCTAGCGAGCTGATAAGACACACCGTCACCATAGCGTAGTGCAGTTTCAAGCAGAAGGTATTGAGCATGTTTCCGATAAAATGATATCTACCACGGGGTGGTGAGTTGTCCACGTTGAAGGTGTTATAGACACTAAACATGTTTGATAGGTACAGGTACGATTACTTCCATTAAAAAAAAAATGTGTGAAAAAGCTAAACAACCGATAGCTGGCTTCCGGTGTAAGGGTGGGGTAAGGTTGCCTTACTATCAAGCTCAGCCGTCGCTCTAAGCTATTGCAGTCTATTAGTTGGTGTGAGACACTGTACACATGTTCAACCTGAGTTAAGAATTGGGTTTAAAATTTCAAGTTACGGATGCAAGATAAGGCACGAAGCAAAGGATCCTTGAGACCTTTCACCACTAGGACTTATGGAATGTTCTTCTTCTTTTAGGACTTGTGGGAATGTTCTTCTTCTTGGATGGCTCTAAAATCTCGAGAGGTCTTGGCCTTCGTTTTCTGGCTTCCGTGACTTGAAATGTACCTGCAACAGGATAGTCAGTCCTCCGTATGGGGGAGTAGCCCGAATGGGATTCGAACCTCGGTCCTGCCCGTTCAGAGACTCCTCGGCCTCCGAGTCGCACCTTCAGGAGAATCAGGAGTTTAATACTATGAAGACGGAAATCTATATCCCTGTTATTCTTGTAAGATTGAGCTGTTTCTTACTCGCATAAACTTCATTATTTTTATTCTTAATTCTGCCACTGTTACCAGGTGGTACAACTAGTGTTGCATGTAAAAAATTATCCATGTGAAACGTCGTCTATGAAAATGTGATCGTGTGTTATCAACACTCGACCCGATGCTTTTACCCCCACCATTCAGAATCACAAACAAGTAGCACATCGTTATCATAAACAGCTGTGCTGCGAGGTACACTCTGGATACATTATAAATAGAGGCGTTGCAAGAAAAAGCATAAACATTACAAGAATTGTTGGTGAAAGATATACTATTTCTTAAACAAAAACTGTATCAGCTGGAGGACGACACTGGGACAACAAGGTTACAAGTTTATCATGTCCAGCACCGAAGAAGAGAAAAACACAACGAAAAAAAGGTTTAAGCGATAAGAAGCATTTTACTAATACTAAGACGCAAGGTTAATCCACTGCTACCCAACTTAGAGTGCTTGACGTAAGGGATTTTCTTACCTTTTTCCTCGTCGTGATGACGCGTTTTCTTTTCTCACTCGTTTCGTGCTTTGCCTTTCTTTCAATCATAAATTTATTATTTTGGTACGCCACATATTTTTTCATCAATATATATGTATTTTGTTTGGCTGGTTTTGCTTTTTTTTGTCAATCAACATACACCGATTAAATGGATGTAGACAAATGGATTCTTTTGCTTTGATTGTGTCACAAAGTGTTTGTTTTTTTTTTTCTGTGGGTGGATGTGAGGATGCTTTAGCCACATTTGTGTGAGTCTCTGTAGTTGTGTTTAAAAGTCCATGACGGTTCCCGTCTACTTCATCACCTTGCCGGTGTACGGTGGGAGCTGCAGAATATGTTGTTGTTCGGTACAGGGCATTACCTTTTTCAAGAGTTGTCATTGGCACACAGAAGGAGAGCATAACAGTGATACAAAAGGAACAGATGAAGTGGATGGTAAACAATTATTTCATTCAACCTTCATCGAATATCCAGTGTCTTTCCCACCGAATCCTCGCAT
>KI423289.1:0-21474 GCA_000473375.1 Anopheles culicifacies
GTGGGATGGTGATTCGTGATGAAGATCTTCAAAATATGACCTGCAGAGTACTGGCGTACCGCAGAATGCAACAAAAGCACAAGCATAATTAAAGCATGATAGCAGTATAAATAGTGAGAAAATTCTATTTTGTCATGTTCAGTTAAATCAAACCCATCGTATGAATTGTAGAGCGTAGGGTGGCAAGTTACATAAATTTCACCCCGGAAACAAACACTAGATTGGGGTTATTTTGCAATTTGGGAGGAACATATGGAAATTATATAGAGATGAAAAACTAGATTATGCTCGTATGACGTGCAATCGCATTACATGTTCATTCAAATTTTGCGCCGAAGAGCGCTCACATATGGTATTGCAAACAGGTATAACCGTTACTTCATGTCATGTTTAATTTTGAAAGATTTCGTGATGCGCGTTGCATAACAGCAGGCGCATTCAATGGAACGGTCCAATGCAATAACGCTTGACATTTGAATTTACCACACTGTACGACGGTTTGTTTGTTCTCAAAATATTTCAGTGTGTGTTGTTATAATTACATACCTGTTAAATGGTGATATATTGCATTGTACACGTTCAGCCATATCCTAATTGTCCACCTTCAGAACACTACTTGTATAGCTGAGCACCTTCCTAAGGATGCATGAATCCAACGCATCATATCGCAATCAAAATGCGATTAAAAACGACAAGGAATACCGAATTGAAATGAACAGACGGAACGCTACAAAATGTTACCACTTTTTGTTTTGACTTTTTTTTTTATTCTATTTTCTTGCGGTTTTCTTTTCTTCAATAATAATTTACAAACATAAATAAAAAAAAGTGTTTCTTCCATTTATTTTTCCTCTTTGCCGTGGAATATTCTCTGCTGCACATTTCTCTCTATCTACGTCACACAAACTCGATAGTTGGAATAAGGTTCCACCAAGGGCAAGTAGTTGAGGACACTTTGTCGGGTTTAAACTTCAACCGCATCAACCTATATGACTTGTCGTCAAACGTTTGTCGGTTTGGGCCTCCCGTGGAGGTCTGAAAATTACTTTAACGTCCTCACTAAAAATAACGGGAAGAAATACATCCTACATGCATGCAACGCATTGAGGGAAAAAGAGTAGAAAAGAAAATAGAATGAAACAAGTATCAATAACACCATTGCGTTAGGAGTTGTTATAACAAACTTGACAATGTTGATAGTAGCATAACTATCATTACCATAGAAAAGAAAAAAAACTTGTGCTTTTTATAGGCACCTTTTAAACTTGACAAACAACTTGACACAATGAAAACTAAAACTTGAACAAAAGCAAAAGAAAAGGAAACTTGAAATGTGCAGCAGTAGATATCCATTCCTCCTGAACTTTCTACCTTCCGCTTTTAACGTCAGCTTAACTTCTAGATTAGATTTTGAATCCTGGCTGTGTTTAATTTTCGACCAAATCTGCACTTGCGTTTTTATATGGGTACGATGGTGTGTGTGTGTTCGTGTGTGCATGCACATGCGTATCTATGCAACGTTCTATTGTAATTTTTTTCTTCTTCTATTGCGGTACTGGTTGGTTTTGTTGAAGCTGACTTTTTAATATCCTATCTGTTTTTCTCCTTTCATCTCTTTCTTTCTCTCTCTCTCTCTCCCTCGCTCTCCTTTTACTTCTTTTTCTCTTTCTCCCTTTTCTTTTCCATTTTCCAGATTTTATTCTCTTTCCTAACTTATTTACTTTTCTTGTTCCGGTTCCATTAGCTTACCGGATTCGGATCCCTTTCTATCGCTTCCTTCGTAATAGCGCATTATGCCATTATGCAACAACAACAAAAAGAAAAAGTTACTCCCCCTCATTCCACACTTACACACCTCCTCTTACGCCAGGCTTTGGGTTCACAATGCTAAACACAATCATCTACACCGTTGCACAATTGCATTTTAACGCTATGGATGCGCATTTTACTGTGTGTTTGTGTACGTTTGGGAAGGGGGGTTATAGTGTTTCTGTTTTTTTTTTTCTTCTCTGCTTTTCATTACATATTGTGTATTTATATTGTTTCAGTTTCGCGCTTCTAATATAACTTATTACGGTTTACCTTCCACGGGTTTTCATTTCATTTGCTTTGTTTTCCGAAACTATCTAATGTGTGTGTGTGTCACTCGTACTTTCTTGACGTTATTTTTTTTTCCTTTCATCGTGTGGGCTCATGAAGGCTTGTTCCTAATATGAGTGTGTTGTGTTTATATATCGGTATGATTTGATTTTTTTATGTTTCTTTTTCTTCTACCCCATGTTTCATTATCCAGTTCCGGGGGAAAACTTGCGGCAGGCTACTCTAAACATTACCCTTACACTTTCGACCATCTTTGCCTATCGACTTTTTTGTCGGTTCCGTTTGGTGGTTTTGGCTGTTGGTTTGTGTTCCTCATTTGCTTTTTTCAGTAAAGTTTCCCACCTTCGATTGCGTAGGGGTAGCTTATTTTAATCGAACACATACGGACCACACCCATGCTGCTATTCCCGATTCATGTTATTTTTCCATCACGATTCCACCTTCATTCATAGATTTTATCGATTTTCCTAAGTTTTCTAATGACTATAGTAATAGATTTTAAGCTTTCTCTCGTCCTGCTACGTCGGGCGTCAGTTTTCTGCCATCTTTTTCCCAACTAATAACCTCTCCTATAGCAAAAGCCCTTCATCCATGTGATTCATCGAGTTGTTTTTTTTTTTTTGTGTTACTTTTCAGTGGTTTTTACAACCACATTTCGTGATTTTTTGTGTGTTTTGCGTACTTTCCGTTTATGTTTCTAGATTTGAACATAAATTTTACACGTTTCACACCAACTTTATATAAGCTTCTACTATCTTGACTTTCCTTTTTCCATTCCTTTCCTTTCCTAAACATTTGCTCCACATCTGCCTGCCAGCGGTCCGTAACGAAATTCTTCGCTTTAAATATTGTATATATAATATAACTCTTAATTACAGTTACAGTAGCTCTGATCGGTTGCAGTCCTTAGATCGATTATTAACGGGCATGGCTACATGCTCGAGAAAAAGAAAACAACACCACGATACTGTCCGGGCAAGGCATTCTCTTCTGTCACAGCAGAATGAATGTTTTCTCTTCTGAACAATGTGTGCCGTTTGGCTTTCTCTCTGCCGGTTGCCTATACGTCGACACACATCCATCGTTTACCCCTTGCTACCCTAATGCTGCTATGTGGTACACGTTCACAAGTCACCGTCATCCTGTGGGCGGTACACAAGCTTCATGAACGGTTATCCTTTCCCTTTACTCTAGTAATGCACATTGCTGTGCTTCACTAGCATATTTCGATTTACGATTGTTGCATCCGTATGCTTTTTCTTCCATACTACACAAATTCGACTGTTAACTCGACGCTTGCGATACTGGCCTCCTGCCCAGCAGTAGCTTTTTCAACCAAACGTAGCCACTACTGCTGAAGTAAAACTGCTGTTGTTTCCTTCCTGATTACCTTCATTTTTGACCGTTTACGCCGAATGGTCGTCTGCATCGGGACCTATTTTACAACGGGAAGATGATGATTCTGCAATATTACGAGAAAATCCCTTCTATATACTATCACTCTGCTGCACCTGCACTCTTTGACTTGCTTTTCCTTTTTTCCACTGGATGTTGACGGTTTCTGCGTAACAGCATAAGTGATACTGCGTCTGTTAGGGCTTGCCTGCAGTCGCGATTTTCTTTTTTTTTTTGCTTTTCTATATTTTTACTTCCTCCTAGTGTGGTATATTAGATTATATAACCCTATCTGCATTCCTTGATTTTCCTTCTTTTTATCAGTTTTTGTTTTCTTCAGTATTTCCTCTCATCTCTACATTGTTTAGTTACTAAAATCACATTGGTTGTTATGTTACCTTCATTTTCCCCCTTTTTGTAGTAATAATAATTTATTCGCACTACTTTACAGACACACACACACAACAGCCGCATGCACACACGCGTTTACCTATGTACAGCACTTGCTTTCCATACCGTGAATCATGCTCTGAAAATTCAGTACATATTTCACCAGATTGCCACTACCTAGTCTCCACGGTACACATTTCTAGCCCGTTAACACTCATCACATTCATTCGAGGTTACCGCCACAAACGGTTCACCTGTATCGCTCACACTCATATCACTGCCTTCATAACTATTACCTTTTTTTTGTTTTTAACATTCTAACTGGTTACATCGTGCTTTAAGTTAGCTTTTATGACTTTATGCAGTTTTTCTTAAGCTTTTTTCTGTTTTTTTCTGTTCTATAGCTTCCTACACATTTATGTGCCATCCTCTTACGATTTCTTGCCATCTCTTTGGCGGCGCATAACGTGGCATCATGCATGTTTTTGGTTTTTTTCGCCACTATCGCCATCGTGTTCTGGTTCTCTAGATTCCATTTATCATCGCTTCATCCTAACAACGTAATGAAGCAATGGGAGAACATTTTCTCCGAAATCTACATCGGACGTCGTAGGTATTTCTGTAAACGTATCCTATATTGTCCATGTAACAATACGCTGTTTAGATGTTCTAAAACAAAGCTATACGAAACAAGCGAAAAAAAACATGATTAACAACGAAAACTAAAAAAAAACATATTCAATATTCTTCCCTACCATTCCAACGTACGTAAATAGATGTTATGTATTTGAGTACAATGCAACAAGGGATGACAGTATTTTTTTGCTTTGTTTTTGGTTGGTATCGTAGATCCTTATCCTTCTTCGCATAAGCATAAAACGATATCCTATTACGCACAAAGACAGTGACAAAAGAAATGGCACATACGGAGAGCCATAACTTTGCACAAATGTTCTGCACATCCGTATAACCACACAGATATGCTAACGGTTTTATGGGGCAGCTGGTGTGAGTGGAACGGTAGAACGGCCCCAACGCAAGCGGATGTACGGATAAAAGAAACAGATCGGGCGCGAGGGTAACTTAGAATGTTGTGTAAACAATAAAAACGAAAACATAATTTGCTCTTCCCGCGCACACTGACGCAAAGCGGCGACGTTAGTAGTAAACAACGTGATCCGTGCGTAATCGAAGATGCATACTGGTTTTGCTGCTTTTTAGCGTTTATAAACGTACTCCTATAATGTATATATATATACTTTAACCTTAAACTATACAACACACCCGCAGTTTGTTGTGCATCCTGAACCCTGTTCAATCTTCAGCTCATCCACTGCTGGTTTATCGTTTTTTGTTTCTTAATATTTTGCGAATGCTAAGCATTGTTTTCTTTTTTTTTGTGTCGATTTCGTAAACCAGTTTCCATTTGTTTGACCTAGAGACGTTTCACAGTAAGCGTGCATTTGTTTGTTGCTCTTGTATCTACAAACTAACTGACTTAGCAATTGGATACACCGATACGACTAATGTTTAACCACTTGCACTACACTATTGCTGTTGAATTTGTTTATGCCGGCGTGCACATGACTATTGGCCTTCGTAGTACTTTGTGGTTCCATGACTGCCGCATATGGCATCTTCCCATGCTGAAAACCAAACACGAACAATAGATTAGGAAACTAGGTTGAATTCATCTATTCTCTTCCGATGTTTAACTTGCAACATCGTAAATCATCGATGCGTTTAACTTCATTCTTACTAGTAAAGACTTGACGAATTGTGGAAACATAAAACTAAAATGCATTTCATTCAAATTACAAATGTGTAAAAATATCATGGTATAATTGTATAGTTCCGTAATTCATCAAGTGCTTCGCCAGTGTGAATAAAATTAAGACTATTTCATACATTAGTCTACACAAAATGGAAAATGTTAGCATATGCTTGTATGGCCTACCTGTGCCTACGAAAAACACAATCTTATCATGATTGTATTCAGTCGTGTGTACTTCCTCCGGTGCGATGAACCGCAGATTAATCTCTTTCATCTTTTCACGCACCATCGGTTGGGGTGTCTTTGTCGGCTCGACGGACGCCGAGGACGACGAAGATTGCTGCGATGGTGACGGTGTCGATTGGGTCTGGGCGGCAGTGTCAACTGTCATTATTTGAACCTTAGACAGTTGCTGTTGATGGTAGCTTTGAGCAACACTATTGTTGTTCGTAACTGCAACAGTTTGCGACGTGTTGTGGGGTGCAATATTGTTATTTGCTACGTCGTTCTGAACAATCGGGGTTGCATTAGCAAGCTCTTTGCTTACGGGCGGTTGGGCAACGATTAGTGCAGGAGCTGCAGCAGCAACGAGCGGTGCAGTAACGGCAACTGGTGGAAGAGCGGATGCCGCTGACAAAAGCACTGCCGTACCACCGTAGGTCGGAACAATTGCCAACGTAGATGAAAGAGGTGGCGGTGGTACGGTGATTAGATGACCCGCTGGTACTGCAACCACGGGTGGAACCGCCGCGTTGGCGTTCACGTCTTTCACCGGTACTGCCACGGCAGCTGCGACCGTTGGTACAGCGCCAGTCACTGGTGCCATTACAGGAGGTGGAAGAGCGTACTGATTGTGATGATGCTGGTGCTGGTGATGGAGTGGCGGTTGCTGCTGTGGATGATGCCGTACAGACTGTGGCCTGTTCGAGGTGGCCGATTGCGCTGGATTGAGATGTTGCGGTGGAAGAGTGGGTGGTGGCTGTGTGTAGATCGTACGCAGTAGCAAAGAGGAATCAACCGGTGGAGGTTGTTGGAATATGTTCGCTCCTGCCACTGTCGCATCGATTGGCGTTTCGGTTGCATCACTCGGTTGATCAACGATAGCCATCTGCACCACCGGAATAGCAGCTATCGGTTGTTGCTGCTGCTGGTAACTGTTGCACGTGGTAGCCGAAGAAAGAGAAGCCGATGAAGATGAAACGGACGATGATCCTGACGAAGGTGAGGCTTTAATGATACTACTGTTGCGCGCATCATTTTGTGTTGCAGTTGGCGATAACGAGGCCGCTGATTGTTGTTGCTGTACTAGCGTGAAATCCAGGTCCGTCGTTTGTACGGCAGTAGTGTTACTGTTCGGCTGTTGCTGGATCGATTCGACTCCAGTTGCAGCACTATTACGACGCTGCTGTTTGCCCTTGCTTTTGGGTGGTTCAGGGCAACTATCATCACCTTCGAGTAGTTTACGATCTTCCTCACTGAAGTCACCAAACAGCAGTTCCTGATCGATATCGAACCCAAACGTAAACTCGTTCGATTTTGGTTCGTTGTCGTTCACAATTATTACGGCAGGACGATTCTTGTTTTTCGTTGCCTGATTGCTGCTATTGGGATTGCTTGTCGCACCCGAACCAGCCGAGTTACTACCGCCCGTCTTTTTCTCCGTCGCCGACGACGCAGAGTGATGTTGTTGTTTGTCCTTTTTGTTCCGTTTACCTGATGACGTTCCCGTCGTTGTATTAGTCGTTATCGTTGCAACATTCTGTGACTCCGAAGAAGTACTACCGAGCCCAAGCTGTTGTTGCGGTTGGGGCGATGTTTGTATGAAGTGGATAGTATTTACACCTGGACCTCCGTTCATAGGGCTTCTCGTATCAAACGGTAACATTGTACTGGTTTGTGTATCTGTGTCGATTACAACCGCACTAGCATGATTCCACGATTCGTTACAGCTTGCAGATTCAGCATCCGTCAGCTGTTGTACCGGTGCTACCGTTGTTACCGTCACAACGTGTCCACTGAGATCCTTTTTCGCCTTGCCTTTCTTCGTTCCTGTAGGATTCGCTGGCCCAACAGCATTGGACATGGACGTTTGTGTACCAGATACTGTAGAAGCAGCCACCTGACCAAAGCTTAACGTGTTCATGATGGAATTTGCGTTGCTGCCAGATACTGCCGTGGATGATGTTTTCGATGTGTTTTTACTGCTGGCAACATTTGTGGGGTTTGCAACCGACGATCCAACCACGCTAGGATCGGCACTGTTGTTTGCCCTGGCATGATGATAGCTTTTAACCGTTTTTTCCAATGCTGGATAATGTTCGTTTGAGTAGTAGATATCATTATTATCGACACTCTTTGACTTGTGAAGAGACGCTTTGGTGCTGTCAGGAACGCTCTTCGGTGGATGCCCTGCATTATTAGTAGCAGCGATTGTTCCACCGATCACCGTTTCGTTGCAGCTGCTGCTGCTGCCACCGTTTGTTCCTGCTACTATTCCCGAGGTAGTACTAGTCGATGCGTACTGCGGTTTGATACCCTCATCGTTCGAGTTATTCACAGCCGTGAGCAAACTTTGCGAGTACGTCGCCCGTGTTGTGGTAGTATTACCCCCTAGTACATGACTATTATTACTTACGCTACTATTGCTAACGGCGCTGTTGGTATTTGCAGCACTACTATGTACAATGCCGCCACTATTATTACACAAAGCATGCGAAAGTGTTTGCAGCTGCGCTTGTTGCTGGCTCGATGACGACGACGAAGAAGTGTACAGCTGCGATGAAGACGATTGAGAGTGATGATGCGGATGGAATTGCTGCGATTCGACTAGTTGCGGGAAGGCTTCCGATGAGTTGAGATCTTGTATCATATTCACATTAGCAGATGTGCTCGAGTTGCCTTCGGCATGATTGCCCGAACCATCCCCAACACCAGCAGTCAATCCACTGCCATTTGCTCCGGTACTCGATCCAGCTTTCTCTACGTTAGCGATTCGTGCAATCGCTGCGTAGGACTGGGACGATGCCGCCAAGCCCGAACCCTGCCGTTGTTGACTAGTCTGCTGCTGTTGTTGTTGGTGCTGTTGCTGATTGCTTTTACCTTTAGACTGTTGATTTTGCTGCTTTTGTTGCTGCTTACGGGAAGCGTTCGTTTCGATCGGTAAAGAATGGACCGAATCGGCATCGCTCGAATCGGACTTCTCCGAAGGTGGAACAGAGGACGTCGATTTTCGTCTCGATACATCGTTGTTCATATAAACTTCGCGATCTGCTGCAAAATGACTGCTAGACTGATATCTGCCACTGTTGCCACCATTTCCACCACTACCAACACCAGTAATACCACCGTTATTATTATTGTTCGATGTGTTCCGTCCATAATTTGCGCCAGAAATAGGGCCCGCTACCTGATATCGTCGATTGATCAAGGAAGCGCCTGCGGCATTGTTATTACTCACATCTTCCGAACCGAGAGTTTGAGCCTTCTTCTTAGTTTTCTTCTTTTTTGTTACCACGAGAAAATCGGATGACTCTCCACTAGCGCCGACGCTGCCACCCCCGAGAGCCGACAGTGACTCTACGGACATTCGTAATGAATCGCGTTTCTTAGTGTTATGATTTATCGCTCCAGACAAATCGGATACTGTTGCAGTGGAGCTGCTATTCTTGCTGCCGGCAGTGCTATTCATTACGGCACTAGTTACATTGTGATCTTTGGCCTTTTTACCCTTTCCACCACCAGCACCGGTGGGGGCGGAGGACATTCCATCGTCGCCGCTAGCCTGAACCGACGAGGCAGTGGCATCGTTACCGAAGAAACTCAATTCTTCTGTTCCCCATGATCTTCGTTCCGAGCGTTTGCCCCCACTAACATCCTTCGTTCCTGCTAGATTGGATGCGGAAGCAGCAGTTGTACCACCGCTGCTACTGCCGGCATTTGCAGCATTTTGAGCAGATTTTTTCGACTTGCTGTTACGCAATGTTACGGCCGGATCCGTTTCCTGTGCACGGGCTTTTTCCACATGATTCTGTCGAGTGTTTTCCTCCTCAACCTTCTTCCTGCTACAACTGCTTAGCTCCTCGAGCGAATTACTTTTCTTCATTTTGGCCGCTCGGTCACGTTTCTTTTCATTCTTTCGTTTCGATTTTTCCTCCCCTCCGTTGTCGATAGTCCCTATGCCACCGCTGGTTAAGCTGTTGCTTGCGATGCCGGAACCCAACTGTTTGGCGTTAGTATTTTTGGAGTTTATTCCTCCAGCTCCTCCAGGTGCATGGTTGCCACCACCGACACTGCCACCTTTCGAAGACGAATGTTGCGACGATTGTTGTTGCTGCTGTTGCTGAAGCTGCAACTGTTGCTGCTGAGATAGTTGGTGCTGCGGTTGATGTGACTTATCATTGTCTGTATTTTCGATATAGCTGACCAGGGCCTCAATATCTGATTTTCCTCGATAACCAGCTATATTTTCTGGCACCACCACCACGGTATTGCGGTCGGATTTAGGTTTACGAGGTTTTTTGCTACCAGAACCACTGCCAGAACCACCGCCGGATCCCATCTGATTGCCACTGCCGGATGTACCAAGGCCACCACCGCTTCCACTTCCACCAAACTGCGAAACAGAGTTCCCATTCTCATCGAACTTTTGCTAAAAAGGCAGAAAGCAGCATTACAAAACAATGCATCTTATGTTTTTTTTTTTTTTTTACAAATTTACCTGTATTGTCGGATAGGTGAGGCTACTTCTCGTTGTCGATATGAACTGATTGCTTGACGAAAGTACCGACTTAATGGTGGATTG
Source organism: Anopheles culicifacies (assembly GCA_000473375.1). Lineage (NCBI taxonomy): Eukaryota > Metazoa > Arthropoda > Insecta > Diptera > Culicidae > Anopheles > Anopheles culicifacies. The sequence continues at coordinate 10,461 of KI423289.1, forward strand.
ATCCACTTTGCTGCTGTCTATCATGCACTTCACCGCCGGATATGTGGAACCGAGCTGTACTGTTTCCAGCATCGGTAACGAAACGGTCTTATCAACGTGATGCACCGACGACGGTCTATTGGTTGCCTGGCCTATTTCCAGACACGCCTGCGTCGTGTACTGTGCTTTTGGGTAGCAGAACGCTTTCTTTGCCGAAGAAAGTCCCCCAGCTCCGGGAGTTGATCCAACAAGATTGGCCCCGCTGCTGTTACTACTGCTACTAGATGTGCTGCTGTTGCTGCTTGTACCCCCGTTGCCGTACGTATCTACTCCCGTTCCGCCGTACGTAATGGTTGTCCCGGTTGAAACCGTCGATCCACCAATTCTGCTGCCACTCGTAGCGGTGCATCCAATGCTGCCGGCAGCAGACGAGCTGTTGGATGCCCCCATTCCCATCATTTCGATTTCGTCCGCACTGGATTCGTAGTGATTGTTCTGAGACACAAACATACACAACTGAATACATTAACCAGATGGGTGTGGGTGTGGATTTTACCTTCCGCCTAATGCCTAACCCAACGCAGGTAATGGTGAGGTGGTCAAATGCAGGGAACGGATTTTAAGTTGCAATATTGCTTCAAAAATTAGCTGACCGTATCCTATACATTTGTCCACAGTCGCCAAGGCCCAGCGTTTGTTACTTACCTGTTGTAGAGCGTTGTTTGCATGACCGGAAAATAACTCCCGGAAACCTCGATGACCGGAAGGACCCTCATCCGAATCCAGCTCACCCATATTAATGACAGTATGTGCTGCTGCCACGGGTCCCGTAACAACAACTCCGCCATCCCGCATAAATCCAATACTCGTACTCTCAACTCCAGTCTCACTGCTAGCTGCATTCGATTGAGATTCCTCACCAGCCAATCCTCCAATTCCGCCCCAATCGCTGGCACCGATAGCGTTAAGTGGTGCCGATTGTAGTAGCGCTCCATAGTCATTGCTTTTGACCGTAAACTTTGCTGACGTCGATTTCAACGGACGCCGCACTTCGTTCAAGAACGGTTGCTCGCAAATGTAGGACGGTGTGGTCGTTTCGTTTACGTTACTCGGCAGACTGCCGCCCTCGCGCTGCCTTGACGAAACCGACGATATTTGACGTTTGCTGCGGGAACCTCCATGACCGCCACCACCATGCCGTTTGTGAGAAAGACTCGATCCAGAACAGTACTCAGTATATCCGTACTCTTGCTTGGTAGCTTCCGTTATGTCCTGCAGTGAGCCGCCCTGTGTCGGTCGTGCAGAAGCTCGCTTACTGTGTACTGGTCGACTGGTGAAGGAAAAGTTTTGCTCTTGATCTTCGCGCTCCGTTTTGCTCAACAATTCCTATATTCATTAGCGAGAATAATAACAAAGAATACAATTAGTCTCACAACCGATCATGTAGAACAATTTAATACAAAATACGAACATTAAATGTGGCGCTCTTATGCTCACGATCTTTGGGGCACTTGTAAGTGATTGCTTCATCCAGCAAAGCTTTCAGAGCATCTTCATTCATGGTTGCGAGCTGAAATGAAATATGCACAAAATTCCATAAACAATTAGCTTAGTTTTCCTTTGTGTTTATAATATACATTGTTTTTACATTCTTTGCTATGACCACATTTGCTTCTTTTGTAAAACTGTGGTGCGCAATTTTTTTTTTAATTTCTGTTTCATAGTACGGTCATACAATTGCATACCACAGGCACGTGCCTGTGAATATCCTCCTGCTTTCACAGAATCCTAGTTGGAAGATGTTCAAAATAAAATCCAATCTTCACACACGTACCAACTAAACATTGTCCCGAGCATCTTCACACAACTACACTCATCACGATGGTTGATGACATATGAAATCATCGAATTCATCGCAAGCCCCTTTGCCAATTGATACATAAATGGATTAAAAATATATCAAACGAATAAAGCACATTGTAATGTTCTTTGGTAGTTAATCTTGTTATTAGTACAATGTAATAAATATTTAAATTTAATTTCTTCTGTCCGTGGCATCAAATCGAACCGATATTTTTGACATTTCTGAAATGCACTTTTGACGTGTGGAGTATGTATGCGTGTTCATCTCTTTCCCGTCCAAAAGAGCAACCTGCTACCCACACATCTATGTACACAATACGACGAACAAAATACGATAAATTGCATCGAACCGATTAGAAAGAGAATGACCACCGAACACGCACACATGTACACACACCGATACGGCACGCAGAAAACATTCTGCGAAAAGCGAATCTCATCTGACAGTACACGTTACTTGGAACGTCAAACAACAAATATGGCCGAATTTTTGCCATTTCATGCTAAGAAAATAACAACATTATCAAAAAACTCCGTAGCTCTCGCCACATTAGGGTGTGAATTTCGAATGGCAAACATACCCACAGTTAAAATTCAGTAAAGCGATCGATTTGATTGATGTCACGCCTATGATCTAGCTCAGCAAAATGTATGTTCCAACACGAAATGGATACCTACCGGTTCCTGTGCAAGCGACTGCTGGTGGCTGTCTTTGTTGTTACCGGCGGTACTGGGTGATGACGAATTCTTGCTGCTTTCTGCACTTTTACCATGGCTAGCAGTTGCGGTTGCTGCGGCAGACGTTGGCGTTAGGGCGGATGATGTTGATGACGATGATACCTTCACCGCCGTAGCCGGAGTGGTGGTAGTGGTCGTTGTTGCAGCCGACATGGCCATCGTACTGATGACGGGCGGAACACCGATCGAGGCAGCGCTTGTTCCTGCCTTCATGTTGACGCTGTTGATTGAAGAGTTCGTGGTGCCTGCCGCACTGGAGCTATTATTAACATCTGTCTCACTACTAGCACTTCCTCCTGTCGGAGATGCTGCAGTGCACGTACGATCGGTCACTTCGCCGGAAGTCGATGGTCCCACATGTTGTGTCTCATGTGTACCAGCAGGTTTGTCGGGTGCTTTAGGCTGCCCAAGTTCTGGCGAGGGAGCCATCGTTTAATGCCGACAACGATTCCACAACCGTCCGGTGGCGGAAGTGTCCTCCGCCTCCCGTATGGGAATCGTACCCCGCTGGATGGAGGGTGTATTGCTAGTCTCAACCAATTACTGCGTCTAGCGGACAATTCTCAAGAATCCTCCGTACAAACGACGGATAATCTGTTCACCAATTACTTTACACGATCACCGGCACTAGCCGAAATGTTTTCGAATGACCAACCAGGCACGCCAAGACCTATATCGAAAACTATGATTCCGCGATTCTGACAGAGCAAAAGGTTTCCATTAAGCACAATCTTCACAGTGAAAATGGAAACGTTTTCGTTACGGGTTTCACTTTTACAAACTAATACATTACATTAGGCACAAACGTTCGGTTCGAAGAAGAAATCGCAATGAAGTATTCCTTTTAGGATGAAATCTTCAACCAACCTCACTAATGGCTGGATTTGTAACTCCGCTTGAACCCAGAAACGCATACAGCCGGGCGATTTCGGCACACACAACAATTTCTCGACACTTTGCACCCGTTGTCCCGTATATACACACAGATGGGCTTTACATAGATAGTTGTTATATATTAATGTACATATATATAGATATATATGAGTTCTCACTTTTCGTGAGCAACTTCCTGTGTGAGTTATCCTCTCGAAACGCACCGGGACTACATCCGGATATTCCCAATTTTCCCTAACTTGGTAAAATGCTTCACGTTTTTCTTCAGCAAACTTCCACGCACAGGAAGACGGTAATGCGTGCGTTCGTATGTGTTCTCTCCTGGCAGTGCTGCAGCTGCTGCCGTTTCCACCATACACCACCGGCTCGGAGAAGCCGACGTGCCAGAAAATCACTCTTCACCATTGGCCACCAGCAACCTCACCCGCACTTCCGCTTCTGATGTTGCTCTGCTTGCAATATTCATCGCGTACGTACTTGACAGCCGCGCGAGACCGCCACTTACTTAGATCACTTGTGGTTGTGTACGTGCGGGTATGCGTGTGTAGGTAGATACGTGCTAGTGTTGGTACGCTTCGAAGAAGACGATGGATCGGGAAACCTTTTCTTCAATGCCCCCTTCTCAGCGTTCCTGCGTCTAGCCGACGACGTCGTTCACTATGCTGCTGCTATTGCTCCTGCTGCTGCTGATACCAGCGCCGCGACGTCTTCGCACACACAAACACACTCAACTTACTCATATACACACTCACACTATCGCACCGCACAATTTATTTCTGCCTTATTTTCATACCACTATTTTTCCATGCAATCGTTTTCTTTTTCTTCCATATCGCACTGCCCCCAAATATCTTCCCCAAAAATGACCCGTCGGAGGCACGGGTGCTTTTTCGCACAACGTTTGCACACCACGATGAACACCACTATGGGTAGACGAGTTGCCCCACTGCCGTAGACATTACCCGTATTTGGAATTTTTTCTCGCTCCGAAAACCACCAGATGCATGGGACGAAATATGGTGGAAATGATACAGTTCTTGCACAGCAGGGAGCAAACACAAGATATCGCCCGTTCGCTGGCGTTCTGCGGTTCACGACTAGCTAAATAAATAGGGCTCTTGATTCGTTAGGCCAACATAGACGGCAACTCGCCATGGCCATAGAATTCTACACTACTACACTCTCCCCGTCTGACACATCTCTTCTGCAAGAAGCGCTCTGCACGATGGCTCACTTCCACTGCATTTTCTACCGTCATCCGCAATCTGTCGCAAACGTTCCAGACGCGCGGCACTTTTACTTGGTGCTACTGTTCAGTTTGCAGCCTTTTCCAACGGAATATCCGTTCTTTTTACCGAATTACACACTGAGGACGATGCAAATTTGCAATCGTAAAACATGACACCACTGAATTCTGCCTAACGTCAAATCTGACAGCAAGCACCAACTCGACGTCCACGGATTTTCATCATTTCACAAAATGGAATCGTACAGATCCCGCAACCAGATCTGTTTAACTAATTTGAATGCGTTGAAAGAACTTTTAATCATTGCCATACAGTTATGAATAAAGAAGATTCCTTATACAACTGCCAACTTTTGTTCACTTCCAGTAAATTTGGAGATCGGCGGCGGCTAACATGAAGGCAAACCTTTGTGCAGCCGTATCAGAAATAAAACATCGCAAATGAAAGTTTCAATTATTGCTTTCAATTTCAAGCAAATTAATACGAAAAAAACTGAATAAAAAAATTGCACCTTCAGGATTCAGCTGATCCTTACACATTTTACGGTTAACCTGCTTTTATTTATGGTTTTTTGACTAATTGTTTACAAATTATAATTTCGAACAGTATAATTGCTGATTTGGTTCCTAGAAACATAGCTTATGACATTTCTTGAACGCTGCCTGCCGATTGACCGCGTAGTTCTGACTGCAGCCAGACAGACTGACAGCATGTTCAGTTCTGAAATCAAGTCGTTCAAACATGCATTAAACGTGTTCGAGTGTTCGAATTGAGCTGCAGTTACAAGGATGGAGCAGAATAACAAACCGTACGAAGGACTGAAATGCGAAAACTGTTGCTATTGGTTTAGTAAAATGTATTTATTCAAACAACACTACCGTAGATGTCACAGCAATCTTGGACAGCTGATAGATCTACCGCCATTGCCAATTTTCGAGGAAATGGTAATGCAGAACAATCTTCAAGACGAAGTGTGGTTCGCTATACTACACCTCTCGCCGATGAAACCAATCCTGATGCGCATATTCGAAGCCGAGGGCCATGCAACAATGCGCATCGCAAACATGGATGACATCAGGGAACAAGAACGTAGAATATCCGCAAAGGCCGTGAAAGATAAAGCTACCATACCCGTGCTGTATGATGTGTATTCCGAAATTGGCTCAGACGGTGTGCAAAGCTTTTATGCGATACCCAAGCAAAAACTGGAACCCCTTAACCATCATGGGCTGTTTTCGCCAAATTTTTGGTAAGTCTTACTTCCATAGTGCACTTTCTGTGCTATGCGTGTGACCCTAGCTGTACCAAGTGGTTAAATTGCCTCTTATTTCGTTATAGTATCCCGAACGATCTAGAATCGAATACTCCGGTAATAGACGACGAGACATGTATTTTCGATGAAATTGTTTTGTTCAACCACAATCTATCCAACCCTATGTGTGATTCATTGGAAGAAATAATTAAAACTCTCTAACCATGCTCTCTTTAACGTGATTACGCATTTTGTGCATTTTTTTAAATTTCTCAACGTCCAATAATGAGTATACCATACGGTACTAAACGTTGCCACACTTTCTTTGGCTGCTGCGCAATAGGTCACAATTCATGAGGAAGATATTATTTCTATGCTCATTTACAACATGTTCCCTTTCAAACTGAAGCCACTTGTTGCCACAAAATAAGATGAATCTACATCCTATACTTTTGTAAAATTTTGCATCTTTTCACGTTGAACATGTTTGCTTGCTATTATGTCGTGTACGAATCCTCTCTCTCCACCAAACATCTTTCTGATACGCCTCTTCTAAATAGGCGTTTCGTGGGGAGGGTGGGAGGGAAGTTAAACATGTCCGTCTTACAAAAGGACATAAAGAACATTATTTTGCAAAAGAGGATGATTAATGCAAAAAAAAAAAACAATGCGAGAGAGCCACTGAAGCAGCAGGAAAAAAATCTAAACTAAGTAAACTCACAAGAAGAGCCTTGAATAGATCTTAATTTTCTTGATTCGACATATGCAAGTACTACCGAGGATGAAATGTTATAGGGGTTGTAGCTTGCAAATCGTTTGCAGCACCATAATTTTATTTGAAACGAATGTTGAAGAAGAAAGCATTCTTACATGTGTCTTTCTCGCATCGTTTGTTTGTGATATTATTTTTCATCTAAACCAATCAGAGAGGTAACCAGGATCAACGAAATAAGGAAACGCTCCTGAAGCCAATTGAGGTCACTGTACATCATCATATCATCGTAGATACAATGGGAGGAGAAAGAAACAGGAATACATCTAAGGAAGAGGTCACAAAATTGCTCTCGGTATCAATTTCCTGTTTCGTTTCACGTTAACCTCCCCGTCGGGAGCATTAGCCTTTGGAATAGATTGTGGACTGGTCTGAAATAGAAGCATTTTCATCCTTAGAACATCCTCATTATCATGTACATTCTATTCGCAAAGTGGTGTACCGTTGGTTTGCTGAAATGGTTACGGAGAAATGCTAATCTAATTGCAACCCGATTCGAAGCTGGTCAGATATCATCGAAGGACGGTGGTTGATAGTTTTTACGCAGATATTGAATTGTTTGTTGCACTGCAGGGTTTCAGCTTATCCGTGCGAACAAAACAACTTTATGCCATACAGTTGAAGTAAGTACAAACAATAGAACGCGCAGTTATTCAACGGGTAGTAAATATAAACATCTTAAAATAAGAACAACACATAAAATACTGTTTTATTTATCTGATATCCATTTCAGTCGTGATAGGGAACATATTCTACACACCTATAAGATAACACCGCGCACAAAACGTTCCATCAATCATGCTCACGTTGCACGCATGGAATGCCTCCTTTTTGTAGCGTGTTGACGTCCAGCCTCAACTACCGCATCGTCACCATCAGTATCAGCAGCGAACCAAGGAAGATGACGTTCACCAAGAAGATACTAGCCAGCTGTCGTGTCGTACCGGAGCAAAGCTCATTTTCAATCTTATCACAGTTGAGAAAGTGCTTATCGGTCGACAGAAGCTTAGCGATCCGGCGCAGAAACATGGCCGAGTCCGGTTTACACATGAACCGGGCGCTACTGTACACACAGTTTTCGTACGCATACCGTGCACTGTAAGATGGAAGACATGTGGACATGTTAATGGGGGAAAGAAACAAATACGGGTGGCCATCAAAGTACCGGACTCACCAGCAAAATTGTATGTACTGAACGTTTATGGACTGTTTGGTCGTACGAGACATTTCGTCCTTCAGCACGCCCACAAACTGGTTCGAGCAGAGATCCCACTCAGGATGCACCAACTGGAAGCAGCTCTTGTGTCGTAAAAACTCTGCACAGAAAAGACGACAGAACGTTTATCGCATATTTATCCACAATTCCTTCATTCCCTCGAAACACTGAAACGGCTGGTGCTAGCTGCAACCTACCTCGCTGGAAGGCCTGGTCGTAGCATAAAAATTCGTACAACTTTTGGGCACCGTACACTTCGTTTTCAATTATTTTCCGTTGCCGCGCATTGACACACTCCTTCAGATACTGACGAACGCATTCCATTCCTCGGTTAAAGATCCTGCGCGGGATGGGACAGGAGAGCGATTACGCACCCATGTGCACGGTTGGAATGTACAGCTCCCTGGAAAACGAATACCTACAGACACCGGTGGTTGATTTCCTCCAGCGAGTCCGGTATTCTGACCGCATGCAGTGCCTCCACGGCAACGGTTGGAGTGAAGTTACGGAAACAGTTGCCCAGCAGTTGTCCAGCCCGGCCACACACCGTTTCGGAAATGGCACTGTTGGCGATCGGCAGGTAAGCTATAATAAAGCATAATGGCATTGTTAATGGAGGTACTAGGCGCTATTACGATTCGGTACATTCCTGCCACATCTATGACCACGCTTCGGTGGTCAACAAAGAGTAATTTGTGTCGTAAGAATCCATCCCATACAAAAAAAAAAACCGGTTGAGCTACAATTTTTATTTAACATGGAGATTTTGAATATTAACCAACCATGCAAGGTTTGATACATTTTTTCACATCAATTTCGATAGAAATGACACAGAAAATTAACAGCCAACTGGAGAGAGAAAAGTGTTCTTTCTTCGTGATAACATCTGGCTGCACATCCCAAAAGCTATCCTTAGGAAGTGTAATTGCAGATAAAATTAAATGTTCCTACACCTACGCTATCGTCCTCTTCAAATTCCTGTTTAGAGAAAGCATGACAAAAATCTCGTACGCCTCAAAACTTGCTTTGTTCCTTTGGCACAACACAACCCACGGACAAACGGTGGAAACATGTTTTGAGTAATGCTCGTACATACAGAACCAATTGTTCGTAACATATGTAAAGCACATTGACTTAAACATTCGGCACAAAATAACACAAAACATTTTTTTTCTGTTTTTCTTGCATCTCATTAGCGTTTAGTTAATGGTTCATCGAACAACACTCACATCCCCTGCGGCATATGCTGGAAAAGGGTTATTTTTGACTTTGAGGAATTCCGAGTCGAACGGATCTCCTTTCCTAATCAGCACGAAAAACATGCCAAAAATTATCTTGATGTTTCTATTCCTTGATGCTACCACCATCACTGTTCACCACCTGCACTTCAGGGACCGATTGCTCTAATTGCGTCGGATTTTCGGGGCAAATAATTAACCGTACTTAATCAAGCGAAACTGAAGCTTTAGAAAGCGCCAACAAAGGGACTTAAAGCTTTTGATTGCGTGGCAACAATTTAGGCTTATTAACACAAAAAGGTATTAAAGTCTCGTTACTTGACGTTCAATTAGGCTACTTGGCTCCCTTGCGCTAATTGCTGAATACATTCACTTTATGCCGATCGCACATCGGTTTTCGTGCTGGATTGTAAGATAAACAACAGTCCACTCCACTTGTAATACTTACATCCCAACAGCACACACCATATCCACCAAATGATACGCAGTTGATGCGGCAAATGATATGCTGACATGGTTGGTAATTAAACGAACGATGATGAGGAGTGCACGTTTGTGCTCTATATTACTTCCAATGTTCTAATACAGCAATGATCTTCCTCATTTTCATTGACAAGCAATCGGGGGGCCACACATCCACACATTTCTCATTGTAGCTTTGCCAACAACAGTAAATCTCTAACCACCATTTATCACTCGTCCACTCGATGCCGGCATGATACTGCGTCTGTCATCACTGTCCATCGTGCAATATCTGCGCGCCGTATTCAATCAGTAACCGGAAACCCATCGACATTCACGAAAGCAATTTATTACCATTCACAGCCGCGCATCAAATTTGTCTGACACTCGGTGGACCACAATGTTTCGGTAATATAGTGGCAAGTTCATCGTGAACGCGCTTTTCGGCGTGCCCCGAAGACCATCCGGCCGAAGTTTCGTGAGTGTCCCGATGTGGTTCCACCGGCACGAACGCGCGCAAACTCGTGTATAGGGCGCCTTCTGTAAGGATGCGACCGAAAAACGATCGAGAAACGGCTGTGAAGCATGGGTGTTTGTTTGTTTGTTTGATTAGCTCATTATTCATGGTTTAGCTTCCTTTAGCAACAAGAACAATTAAACACAACAGAATGCTTCCTAATACTACAATTTTCACATAAAAGGCAGGTATTTAATTAATTAATCAATTGCCCACGTGATATTTTGCATTTAAAAACACTTTAAGTCATTCGTCAAAGTTTCGGTTAGGAAAGGTATTTTAATTTCTTTCTAATACCATAACCGTTAAACGAATTCACTCTTCAAAGCAGCACATTTGAAAGAATTCTATTTGATGGAAAAACTTTATCAATTACGTACGGTTGCGGTTGTGGTAGCGAAAAAAAGGAATTATTTCTCACATCAATGCAAACCACCATTTTTGCGTAAACTTTTTTAAGATAAGTACACACTGCAATGTTTGTTTAGAATCGTTACTGTTGTGCTTTTGGTGTACGATTTCTTTTCTTTACTTTTTGTGCCTCTGTCACGTTTTTGATGCGTAAAAGGATGCGCTAAAAGTTTTAATGTAGACGAAGAACCAAAAAAAGGGGCTTGTTGTGTACTTTGTTTGTTTTCGGTTGGCTTTGAACTCTTGTTGAGCCTTTTCCTTACATTACAGGGCTGTTCGAGAGCGTTAGGTTAGGGACGATCCAACGATTTCTCAGCTGTTATGCTTGTAATAAATGTTTGCCAAAAACTCATACGCCCCTTTGCGGTTGGCATACTTGTCCTTACTGTTATGGAAGAATCATCAACTAATGAGTAAAGGTCACA
>KI423290.1:0-13352 GCA_000473375.1 Anopheles culicifacies
TGTATGTGTGTGCAAGTGAACTAAATACAAATCACACACCAACAGCAAAAAGCTTCTTTCCTCACCGGACGTCGCCGTCGTTGTCTTTGGGGATCCGCATCAGATGCCCTTCGAAACAAGGTCTTGTCACCGTGTACAGTGGCACAACAACCTTGAATCGACTCAAAACGGTACACACACCACACACACACACACACACACACCTGTCCATTCCTGCCCCTTCTTCAAAAGCATACTCTCGGTGCAAACTCAACAACAACAGGGCGCGCCGCACGACGCATTTCTTCTCTCCTACCGTTTCGCTGTGGGGTGTTGTATGTTGATGTGTCGAGTGTTCGCGATCATCCCCGGTTGCGCTTACACGGAGAGGGTGTGCTGGGGATGACAAACCGGCAACGCGCGGCAGACGAATAACAACAACCGACACATACAGCTCAGCGCAAAGGCATAGCTAGAGAGCGCTGGTATTGGAATAATAACAGAATATGACATTAAAAAATCGCGTTAATTGACTGCAACTATGCGTCTTGTGTTTAAATACACTGAAAAGGCATTAGTATTTTTAATTGACACAATATGCTCTTATTCATAAACAAGCTTTCAGTATGCAGCTTATAAGTAAAGAATGCAAACTGCTTGACGGGCCATTTAAGAGAGAATATATTAAAAATTGATAACAAATTTCATAAGGATAACGAAAATATCAACAAAACTATAGCATATTAAATGCTTGTTAAGGATCTACTATGAGGAAAACAATATCACCAAACCACATGACGATTCGGTTCCAAGTGGAAACAGCCACAGTTTGATTTAACAACTGCATCAAAGCGAAAGCGCCACCTCTGCTCTTCGGAGTACACCGTATAGTTGAATGGTTCGTTTTCAATCTTACCAAAAAAGGGTAAAGAACGAATTCGGCGTACGTAACTGGCTTAACTCGTACAACCAGAACACCGATCACGATCCATTCCCTTGCACGGTAAACAAACAAACTCCACACAGCGAAAGCTTTTTCATTCCTTCCTTTACCCGCCTTCTATCTCTCACAAGCAAGCGAATAGCAATCCATATGCAGGCGCGGGTTGTACAAACTAAAGTTTTAAAACCGTCATCACGCATTCCCTAACCAGGAACAAAAACCGCATGGTTATGCACCGTTGCAGACATGTTGCGAATAAAAGAAAAAACGACCTAATGTGAATACAAAAAGTGTAACGAAGAAAAACACGCCGAGGATGGAAGAGGGGAGAATGAAATATAAAAAACAATAAAAAAAGAAAAAGATACCAAACGCAGCAGACCTTCAAAGCATGTCGCGAACAAGCGACGTTAAACGCAACAAACGCGTTAAGGTGACCGAAGACATGGTTGGAGCAACATGACCGGAATCATGATGAAGTGCAGCCGCAAATCGGTCAGAAATAAAACAAAAGTAAACAAAAGCAAAAGAAAAACCAATACAATACTTCCACGTCATCGCGTGAAGCAGAAGACAAACGGGAACACAAGCAACAAAAAAACAACACCAATGAATGGGTAGCGAAACCAAAAAAAAAACCAGCAACAACAATATGAACAGCAAAAGCAACATGCAGAAAAGTGAGACACTACGCACGACCAATAATATGAAACAAAGCACGCAATCGAAATGTGGCCAGGGAGAAAGAGACATGAGCGCAATCGCCAAATCGATCGAAACATGATAATCGGAGAAGCAAAAAGGTAAGTAAATGAAGAAGTGAACTTGAGCAGGTAAGCATGGGGGGGAAGAGGGAGAGATGGGAGGCCACAGACTGGTCACCATCGTCGTAGCCTCATCAACCGCCCCAGGCCTCAAATCTATTCCATTCCTTCGACGTTCCTCCCACCGGCATATTCCTCTTTCCCTCAATCCTGCTCCTTCCTTCTTTGGTTCGGTTTGCCATACAAGTACAACACACCGTGAATTGCCGCCACCGACGCTGCGTATCGAATATAAGGCACATATACACCACGTCGTTGTGATTTTATGATGGAAAAGAAAGAAGAGAAGAAGCACGCAAAACTAAAGCCGAAGATGGAAGCATAAAACGTATGGTGAACATAGTAGAAGTGTACAACGCACACCGGGAGGAGGACGCAGTGGGATAATGAAGGCTAAAACTCGTGGGCAGCTACACCTCACCGAAAAGCGAAGAATTGGACTATAATATAAAAACATGAATCACACAAACACACATACCGGCGTGCTCTCGAGAACTGACCGCGAACGGCAAAAACGACACACCAGAAGCGAAAGGAGAGGAAAAAAAACACTCATTCGCACGAGACAGATACAAGTGGAAGGAATGGTAGGAAGCAGAAGGGTCAGTGGGTAGAAACGAAATCCTCAACCCGAGGAATTGGGTTTTTGATTTTGGATTGCATGGATGTTTTTGTAGTGAGATGGGAGCGAAGGAAGAGATCAACAGTGAAATAAAATGGAATCCAAAATTCACAACCATTGCGGACTTTTGGGATTCCCACTTTTTTGTCTGGAAGGCTCCGTTCTTCTAAGCCCAATGCAACTTAAACTGGATCGGAACGCCCAAAACTAAAGATAGTTCATATATTTGCCTCTACTAACTAGCATAATAAATGCGCAACACATTACTTAAATCTTGATCGGTTTTTAGATTTGTGCAACTGCTATTTTAGAGCTGTTTTTCAGTTTTTTTCAGAATTGAAGATTACTTAAGTTGTTGCAGTAATCTACAACATGTTATGGTGCATATTATTTTGCACCAATCCGCACAGCACCATTGCGAAGGTGCTCCAAAGCAGTAAAAATGGCCATCATACATCGCACCGATGCTGGGGTTATGGGGAAAAACAAGCACGCCGTAGCCAGCAATACGAAAGAACTACCTTCTTATTCGACTCAAGCCGTTTTGCTCTATCGAACTGACTCGCGTTCTCTTCTTTGTCCTTCCAATCATGATGATTCGCGAAGTGTACTGTTTTTTTTGCACCGGAAACGCATCAAAGTAATAAAACTCCAAAGACAACGGATATGAGGGTTGTCCGTTTCCCATACATTCTCTCACTTTCTCTCTCTCTATCTGTCTCGCCAATGGACGAATTCCACTCACTAACGGCCGACGACTACGACGACGGTGCGCCGCGAAGGTGAACGCAAAAAGGGTGAAAATCAATAAATCACCACACCATTTTGCTGGACCGTACGCTATATGACCATGGTGGTCGCGTTTCTTGTATGATGGTTTTTGCACCATATTATAGCGTAACCACAAAAAATGAATAGAAAACGAACTTCTGATTGAAGAAGTAAGTTTGTCTCTTGATGTTAATACGCAGCATATTAATATGTCGTGACATTTCACACTATACTGGTTTTTGTCACGTAAACGAATAGCCACCCTCCTCTCTCTCTCTTTAAACGGCATTCATGCTATCGCTCATTTCAATATACTCGTACTTTAAAATAATCGAATTTCATCCAATATTTTTTAAATTTCATTATTCACTTGCACAGAAATGAAGGGCAACAAAATAAATAGGACGGTAAGGTGACCGAGGCAAAAGACGGTCTTCAAAACGAAAGAATCGAGGTTCCAAACCCATCCGGACTGATCCCCCATACTGAGCGCTATGGGAAGACAACCAAACAAAAGGGAACAATAAGCCACAAAAGCCAGAATTAAAAAAATAAACCCAAAACATGAAAAACTAAAAAACTTAAAAGTGAAAAATAACAAAAACAAACACACAAAACAAAAGACCCAAGAGTTCCTGCAAACTGAGGCAAACGGAAGCAACAAACCAACAACCAAAAACAAAAATCGGGGGAAGGGGGAGGAAGGGCAAAAAATCAAAATTTAAACCAAAAGTCCTCCGTAAACAAAGGGTTAACTTACCTTAAAATGCTGAGACGCGCCGAATTGAAGCCATTTTTTAAACAACTGTAACGAAACAATGCATTTAAAAACATTAATAAGAATCTCATATAAATGGACAAAATAAAAATTAAAGCTTTTAATTATTCAAATGTGAAGAAAACTACAAAAAATTGCAATTCATCAATAATCAATGACTATTATCACTCTAAACTATGTTATGAGTTCCTCATAAATTCATTTAGCATTCAGCTTGTTTTCTCATAAATTTATGCAACTCCAAGATCCAAGACATTTTTAAAACAACAACTTAATCGAGTTGATGATGAAATAGGCTTAAAAGTTTAGTAGCTCATAATAGACAACCTCAGTGTGATTCCCACCGTCAGCTACTTTTCATGAATATTTCCGACAAATGGCGAACATATATACACACACTGCCATTAAAACGAATTATCAACCCGAGACAGTATACAAAGAAAGCATAATCATTCGATTAGATGCAATAAAAAGATGATAACACGCTTGTTACGCCACAACTTCCACACCGGCCAAAACAATAAACAACGAGTCGTCATAATATTGATTTGTCAAGCAACAAATACAGAGTGCGGAAAACAGGAAAGGCAACAAGAGAGAAGCTTTGTCAGTATAAATATCAGTGCACATATGGAGCAAATTTAAGCCCACTATTAAACCATACAACAACAGCTTTCAGCAGATAACTGATGATAACTACCACCAACGAAGAGGCTAAGCGTAATCCATCCTCCAACCATTCAATCTCAACACCGGTGTGACCAGACGATTGTGTGCGGTTCATTACTAGAGATTAGGAAATACAATTTAACCCAAGGCAGAGGAAAACACAAACCGCAATCCAGCTTTAAGCTGCACTGTATTTAAAGTGTGGCTAACATACAGACAGCATTACCCCGAAGCTATGCCTTTTGCTCATTCTAGCCATCTTATTAAAAGCCATCTGATGATAAGCCACCCATATTAAGGTGGCGGCCGGGAATGATTTTGCAGTGAGCTGATTCTGAGGCGATTCAGTATGGAACTTTGCAAACTGATTATTCCATGCCGCCTCGTGGCGCTTTAAATGCAGGATGATGTCAGTGGGCCATGGGGTGACTCGAAGCACGTTAGTGTGTGTGTGTTTGTGTGCGAATGAAAGAGACAGAATGGACGGGAGATAAGTTTGGTTCGGAAAAAAAACACATTGTCGGCTTTCGTTGCGCTTTCCTACTTGTGTGCGCTACTGATAAGCAGCCCATATCGCAAAGGGTTACAGCGGGAGAGGCAGAGGAGGGAAGCGTGTCGCTTTGTGAGAATATTGTAAACGATCGAAGAAAAAAAGGAAAGCATTCTCAATAAATGCCCTACCGGCAAGGGCGTCTAGAGCACACCATGTCTAAGAGAAATAGCTTAGACAACAAGTATAACTCAAAGGAGCTCTGACAGGTACGAAAATGCACAAGAGGGTTGTGTGGTGACCATTGATACTGATCGTTGGTGCAACAGTGTCGAA
Organism: Anopheles culicifacies; assembly: GCA_000473375.1. Classification (NCBI taxonomy): domain Eukaryota; kingdom Metazoa; phylum Arthropoda; class Insecta; order Diptera; family Culicidae; genus Anopheles; species Anopheles culicifacies. Next base: position 5,413 of record KI423290.1, read on the forward strand.
TATTTCTCATCATTAGCATTAGCGTATACAGATCCTTAAGGGAAACTGGGAAGCAAGAACTCCAAACTCGTACAATGCAAGACAAAGTAGTCTAATTCTATATCCTCCATGCCTAATTCTCAATATGCAGCTGTATATCTTGGTAAGCACAGTACAAGCTGACAATAAACCGTGCCTTATTTTTTTATCAGTTCGTCCCACAGACCTTCGAACTTTCCATGTAGCATCAATCGAATAGTGGGGGATATGATACTTTAAACTGCTATCGGCTTCCTATACATACTAGAAAGCTAACAGAGGGATCCAAGCTTTGATTGTTTTTCTATTAATCTGCAGCACTTTAAATCTTCATTTCCAATAAACTTTTGAGCTACATATCTTTGAGATATGTCAAAATAATGCATTAATTTTGTTCGGTGAATCACATTGCTGCGGTTATTTATCATAAGCCCGATTTTTGCACGATTTTTCCACGAATGTAAGTGGAGTTGAGCATAATTTTTGGAATGTCTCATGGTCTACATTGGACCATTAGGTCAGAAAAAGATCAATCTGATTCTCCTTAAAGCTGCAGTTTGGAAAATATGTTTGCGTTGCCCAATCGTTACTGCATCTCCATGAAGATCACGTGGTGCACAACAGAGCAAGAAAAAGAAAACCAAACTGATAATTGACGAGATGGAGAAGAATGGAATGAGTATAAGAAAAATCTTGAGACGATCGATTCCAACCTCCAACAGCGTCGTGTCTGTGTACCAGAATCGAAGCACTTAAAAGGTTACTTGGATCCGTGAGTTTCCAATCACCTTCCTGCTTTCCTGCTACTTGGCCCACCGTAACTAAACCACCCCTAACAACGCACCCTTCCCACAATCTCTCCCTCTCTCTGTCTTACATCCGCTCCTATAAGCAACACAATCATCTCATCGAAGCCTGTTCTCACAAATGAATAGCTCACAAATCTCGCTACCGGTAAGCGAGAGAAGCGTACCTTTCAGTACACAGTGTAGAAATATAAAAAAAAAACCCCGACGCCACCTTCAACTTCTACGCGTGCACTGGAAGAGGAACGAAGAGCAGGCCAAATAAAATAGTGATTTTTAACCCCACCGCGTGTCCCGTGTTCCTTCATAACCACACACGCTTCAACTAAGAAAACTCGTTCCATAGTGTGCCGGGCGCGAGCGATAGTAACGAAATGAGTGGAGGAAAGAAGACGAACGAGCGTCAATCGCATCGTTCCATCCCTTCGCCCTGCACACGTTGCAAGGGTGAGGCAATGCGGGGGTTTTGTCTGTGATGGATGTGGATGGTGGTGCGATACAGAGGACGGGGAAGCGGATGCACGCGCGCCCAGTCCATTTTGGATGAACTGCGCGTCGCTGCCGGGCCGGAGAAACCGGTTTTTTTTTTTCGACGCGCGCGTCTTGTTCCATTCCTTGCGTTTTACCCGGCCAACATACAACGACTTTAAAGATTCGACCCTTCTTTTTTGCCGAACACAAAAACCGGCGTCAGTGCAGTGTTTGTGTGTGCGTGTATGTTGTTGATAGCTGCAGAGTATATTGTGCTTGGACACACCGCTATCTTACACGTTTGTACATCTCTCTTCTTCATTCTCTCTCTCTCTCTCTCCCTCTCTTTCTTTCCGGATTCCCGTACGGCGCTCTTATTTTCCCTTCCTCATCATCCCGCAATGAAGATACCAGTTCGAAGTGGTTTGAAATCGAATACCGCATACCGTCTCATTCCAGCATTGCAAAATGTAATGCAACACCACACCACGTACTACAGGGCGCTGCATCCATCTTCCACAGCAGTAGAGTGCACATCCCTCACCATGCCTTGCCTGGTGCGGCGCTCTTCTATACGCTAATTGAAGTCTTGCGTCCGTTACTTGTCTTTCCTTTCTGCGCGTCTAACAAGCGACGAGGAAGCGCACAGAACGTTGCGCTTCAATATGCTGCCTGCTACACATACACGAGGTCGATCTTAACTTGAGCCTCATTTCACCCGGCTCTCACGTGAGATGCATCATCATCATCCATCCGAAAACAACAAAACAGTCAGTTCTACCCTCCCCAACCCCTTTTAACACCGCACACACATTCGCGTTTCATCATTTCGCGCGCTATAATCTTGCCATCATTCAGACACACACGCACACAGTCAGACCAACGCACACAACAAGGTTTGGGACATTCCGACAAGTTTCAAGAACGAGGGATAAAGGGATTCTAATGTGGGGTAGAAGGTTGCTATGGGCTACAAAGATACAGACGCACCGTACGCTGGAAAGATGAGATGATGGCGAACGAGCAGCAGTGTGGTATAATCATTAGCTTAGCAGGCGAATAAACTGAAACGCAGACAAGCAAATGAGGGCAGCAACGAGTGTTGAGCAGCATTTGCTACAGATGCGGTGAAAACAAGAACTCATGTTTAAAATGGAATGGTATGCATGGGAATGGGATGCGGAAGTGGCCGATGGGTGTGTGTGGTGAAGTATTTCAGCAAAAATAGCCCTAAATTTTAACAAGCACCATATTCCACCCCCTTTGCTGGCGTGGGACTGTTAGTGTGTGAAGTGAACCGAGAGTGGCACCGACCGAAGAAAGAAAGGGACACAATTTTCTGCGTGTGTGGCTGCTGGAAGGGATGGGGGGAGGGGGGGGGTGAGGTGCTGAAGAACGAAGCGCGCCTGACCGCCTTCACACACCGGTTTCGGGAGGAAAATGAGATTTATTTATAAATCGTTTTTCGCCAGCGCTATCGATACACAACCAGCCGCAGCAGCAGCAGCAAAAACCACCCCCATACACAAACGCACACATAGCGATGGTTTTCTTTACAGCTTTCCGCTTCCAGATTAGTTCCAGCCACTTCAGAGACTGTTTAAGGAGGGAGGGGATGAAGGGAAACAGTTTGGATTTTTCCGCCCCATGGCTTTTGGCTTTAAAGTTGCTGCTGCTGGGTGGTTTGGGCAAGAGTAGATGATTTCGACGGCCAGCTATTTTCCGTCGGTGCTTTAAAGAGTACGCCTCCGTGCCATTGTAAGCGAAGGAAATTGCGCTCGGAAAATACGCCTCCGTGTTTGTGTCTGGAATACGTACAGTTTGCATCGCCCGTTTTCATTTCCTTTCCTTATCGCGCTACACAAGAACAGAACACAATTTGCTTCCTTGTGAAGAAGAAAAAAAAAACATCTTTTTTTTTGGCGCAATCAATTTTTACGACACCGACTCCAGTTCAAAGATGGAACACATTGATTAGGTAAAAATGCACAGCAAGGGAAAACCCAACAAAAAAGACACTACATAACTATCTATATAATTTAACAGCAGTGAGTGGATAGGACAGAGCATAACACATTCGATTAAGTATTAATTGTAAAGCTTCATTCGTTTTTGATTACTTGATCTAGAACTTTACGAAAACGTTTGAAAAAAGAGTGCAATAAAAAATCATCCCAAATACTGCTTACCCTTTACCCTTTACACAAATTCGAACGAATGAAAATGAAAGTAGTTTTTGTTTATATCGTATATACAATAATTTGTTAGAAACAGTGTTCCTAGAGAAATAATTCATAACACTTAAATTTTGAAAAAAAAACGCGAATCTTTAAATAATCATTAACTAACTATCCATCCGATCAGGTTCACTCCATAAACAATTTTATGAAAAAAAAACAAAAGTAAAACTTGTCAGTCAAAAACGAAAAACTCATTAATATTGTAACAGATTTTTTTCCAATTTCTATTACAACCTCACACATTCGCCGACAGCGTGCCTTTGCTTGACAGGCGCGCATACAGGAGCGGCGTGTTAAATGTTATTTAGTAGATAACGTTACATTTTCCGGGCCGAAAACAGTTAAACAACCGTCAACCGTCCGGTCTCGGGTAAGCTTGTAGCAAACAGCGCGCGTCCCCACACCGTTCTCTGATAAGAGGCGAAATGGCTACGAAAACGACAAATACACCTCACACCGTTCGTCAGTTCGCTGACGATGGAGACACTCGCTGCACGAAGTGCATTCTCGAGCATCGAGAGACGTCGCACCAACAACTTGCCCGCCTACATGCAGAGCTCCTCAATTTCCTCCCATCGTGTCCAACGTTCCATTACGGCTTTATGTCCTCTTGAGTAAGCGTTTAAAATCACACTGCACAGGAGAGTTTCTGATGCTGGCTGCCGTCGGTTCGAAGACGAGCGAGCAGGATGTTCAAAGCGCAACAAACGGTTTGCATTAAATGCATGTCGCATTCTCGTCGTGAGTAACAATATTGCTGCTTCCCCAGTTCACGCTGCCCACCGCGTGCCATCACAAGCTCCAACAAGAGTAATGGAAATAGAATGCATCGGAGAGCACGCGAACGGCAGACTGTGTCTGTGTTGGTGCTTGGCGTTCGAGTGGGAGGATAATCTTGAAGAGCTGTTTGAGCACGATGGTTGAGACTAAAGGTCGGGTGGTAACGCAACCAAAACTTCTTGCGGAAGGTCATAAGTACAGTTCAGATGAGCTTGGTGGTTTATTCTCAATGCTCTTTTTTTTTGCTTTGTTTGCTAAATTATTACCAACTGAATTAACTTTTTATAAAGTCATACATAACTATTGAGTTTAAATATCTATAAACATTATTCAATTCAATTCAATATTCAATTAAAAAATAATATCAATTAAATGAAACATATCAAAAACGAGCAGGATCGGTCATTACCTAAAACCCTCCAAACTTAACCCCTTCTTCAAAGAAACCAGAAAGAAGATGTACTTCCGCCCCAGCTTCAGGAATGACCTGTTCCATCACAAGCTGAAATGTTTACTTTTGCACTGCAGAACAGGAAAAAACTCTCCCTACACCATTACCATCAAAAAGTAACTCGGGCAAGGTTCTACTGAACACCCAACACATACATAATAATAGTAAAAAACCGAATTCTTCCCACACCCATTTTCTGTGCGCCTGGCCTGTTTGTCAGCAGTGTGAATATTTCTGGAATTACCCTTGGCAACGACCAACAAGATATGCTCACGCTCCGGGGACGGATATTTTGGCGAAAGGATCGCGGAACAACGATGGTTCATATATTTTACCGTTTACCGTGTACGATTCGAGAGATAGAGAGGAAGATACCCCAATGCCAAAAGGTAAGAAAGAGATGACAAATGCAGCAAAACATAGCGAAGATATGAGCGTGCCTGAGAAACAAACGACACACACACAAAAAAAACTTCGAATGGAACAGGTAAAATGTAACGTTCATCTGCACACCCTTCCTTGGGAGTGTTTTTTTTTCTTCTCTCCTTCAAAATCCCAACCATCCATCCCTTTCGCACCCATATTCTCGGTCCTTCTTTCACCACAAACCACCTTTCACTTTAACCCTTTTTCAGAGCTTCGTCCTGCTTCCCATCCAGACAGATCGTGTTTTTTTTTATGCTACGCATCGTAGTCCGCTTTTCCAGTCTCTCTACCTCCCCCCCTTCCCTTCCCTTTCCCCGATCAAACGGTTCTGTCGTTCCTTGTTCTATCCTTTATCCGTGGGTTTAGCAAGCGAAGCATGAACAAGCAGCCGAAGGGATAGAAAGGGGTTTTCTACTTTTTTGTAGCCGGCGCGTGTTTGCTTGTTGTCTCGAACCACTACCACACCACCACCAAATGGGGAAATGTCGCATGTTGGCCGCCCGGCAACACATGGACACACTACTATGGTGCCACAGACGCAAATGCTAGCCAGAAAATGTGATTGCAGCGAGTGCAAATCCGATGGTACGCGCATTCCCTCTCATCCGATCCGCGCATATAAACACATGCAGCAAAGGCAGAGTTTAAAAGGATTCAATTAAGGCTTAATAATAATAAAAACATTTCGTAAAAGTTATTTTGCCGTGCCTTTAAATGATTTACGTGATTTAATAATTCTAATTAACTAAATAGAGCTTTCAAAATCATTCAACGCACACTGCTTAGGAGATGTAGATAATGAATGATTTCCCAAACTGCACGTAAATGATTGATTTATTGTCCTCGGTTTCAAAACTCATCAATGACGTACAACGCTGCGGTAAACGTCCATATTGAAAATAAACGCTAACGCGAAAACGATCCACACAGCTCACACCCCAATATGCACTATTTACCACCAGTTCCCTCTGACCCCTTCATTTCCCCTCTGTAACGCAAACACGCTTCCACCGACACTGCGAAATTGTGTCCCTCCCATAAAGGCATTCCCATCTGCCCTGCCATCGACAGCGATGAGTAAAATTTCATCAAAAATGCTCTCGAATCGATCCGGAAAACGACCATTTCATGTGGCCCCCTCCTCACCACGAGACGATGCTGGAGCGAGTGTGGGGAGCGGTGCGCAGGGATGAAACAATTCGAGATGAAACAAAGACAACCCCCAACGTTTGTCCCTCCCTCCTCGCTGATCCTTTTTGCACAGAGAGACCAGTGCCAATCGATACTGTCCCCTAGCGTCCGCTTTGACTCTCTCCCCTTACGCTTTTGCCAAAAGGCCGTCACGTACAGGCAGAAGAGAAGCACACGCAAATAACGAACTGTGACTGCAATGATGCAACGGTACTACTGCTTATATGCTGTTTCCTACCCTCCCCCCACACGAAGAGGAGGCGACAACAAGAGCCCCCATCACGCCCCCACCACCCTTCAGCTCTCACTCAAAACGTTTCGTCAGATAAACCAGAGCACGTGGTGACTGGAACTGTGAAAAGGACGTGGACGACAGTCGGATTCCCGCCAGGAAAGCTGCCATATGCAGCATCGGAGCTTGGCAGAGCTCCAAATCTTCGTTTACCCCATCCCGCAGATACTTGTGTTGTGTGTGATGGCAATTTTATCAATTTGTGTGTGTGTGTATCTGTAACATGCAATACGAGGCGGTTGGAGTGCGGCAGACGATTGAGGCGCGGTGGATGAGTTTGCGTTTTTCTTACTTTGTCCAACCCTCCAAACTCTCCTGCCACTCGTCTGGTCGGTTATAACACAGTAAAATTATTCATCCCGAATACATCGGTCGTCGTCGTCGTAGTAGTAGTACCACCCTGAAGAAGAATCCTTTGCATACAAAACAAAACAGGAAACTCTGCTGTCAGCCATCCTCGCACAACACAGCAAATCCACGGGGGCAGGAACCATCCATTTGGGACAAAATCGATAATTTTAATTATTTCCCAAAACAACCACAACCGGGCGGAAATGGAACTGGAAATGGAAAATGAAACAGAACGCAGGGAACAGGACTGAAATCAATTGCAAAACGTTATAATAGTGGCTTCCTAAAGGGTAATTCATTTGCGTTTGGGATGGAGATGGTGTCGTGGATCGATGTGATGCTTTCTATCGCCATCCTCCATATGTATCCCCGTACAAAGAGGACAAAAAATGACCAAATTCAATTAACTGTGATATTAAGGTAAATGCATTTTTTACAACAAAAAAAAAGAAAAGCCCAGATTTAACTTTAAAGCTTAACGAGAATTACTAATTGGCTTTTAAGTGAAAAAAAACATTCAGAAGCTCAGTGGTTGTTTTCGGTAATAATTGCTCGAATTACCTGAATATTTAGTGAAATTTAAGGGACGAGAGATCGTGCCGAATTAATCCATTCGCTGGTGTCATGTTACAAAATGTACTCTTGACCTTATTCAACAAAAAAGCAACATCGGAAATGCGATAATTACATTTTCAAGCTTCAGGTACTCCCCGATAGCCCGTATTCAAATCAAACCGAAATTAACCCACAATCCAAGCAGGCATGGAAAATGACAAAACATATACACACATCCCGATCCGTACGTACGCAACTACAGCAGGGACAGATGGCCGTCTGTCAGAAGCCACCGGATGAATCGCGGATGCGTTAATGCAAATGGTGGCGCTTCTTGTTGCTGCGGCGTCGAACACTGC
>KI423290.1:18780-32547 GCA_000473375.1 Anopheles culicifacies
TCAGGCCAGTGGATCTGACCCCACGCGACCCTTCTCGCACTTTCCCCCCCTTCTTCCCTTTTCCGTCTCGTTCCTCTTAATTCACATCACATTCACCCCCTGTGAGATACGCTATGAAAATATTAAAAAAAAAACGGGTGTCTTTCACAAAATGGAAAAGGGATAAAGCAGGACGGCAAATAGCCGAAAGCAAGCGCGCGCGTAGGCCAGCAACGGAGTTGGGTCAACGCAAAACGCCGCAAACACACAGCTGAAGATGAGGGAGAAAAGAGGAAGAAAAAGTCCGGCAAGAAAATCACCTCGTGCCATTACCGCCGTGCACAGCATACGTAAAGCATCATGAGCAGGAGGGAAAGAGATGAAGCGATTAAACCAGCGAGTGAGAAACAGTGGAGAAACCGCACAAATCGAAAGACAGAAGTTAACTTCACGTAAACTAAGGGTTGCGGGTCGGAGGGTTGTTGCTGAAAGCTTACCACGGGGGTAGGGTAGGTAGCACGTATGTAAGCCGGAATGTAAAAAAAAGAGCGACGCTATTTTTTTAACCCACCCTTTTTATTCCTCATCCACAGCTTAGCTTGGGTATTGCGCGCCCCGTTTCGTGCCCGCACTGGAAAAGGAAGAATCCGGTTCAATCGGCTGAGGATGCTGTGAAATGGTGGCAACAAGCAACAGCAACAGCAGCAGCAGGAGGTCGTTTATTTTTACAAACACACCAACGCTAGGCACAGAACGCGGCGTGAGATGGGTGCACACGCGCTTTCAGCTACAACAGCCTACTGCCGTGTCTCATCGCTAAACCATTCATCGTCAAAAGGTGAGAGATTACACATTCACGGGAGCACCTGTTTGCAGCAGCGAATGTGCAGTGCTACTGATCCAACCAAGTCGAAACCACTTTAAACAACTTATCGAAATCATTTTACGTTGAAGCTGTTCCTGTGGAAGAATGGACGACACCGGACGCTTTAATGCCGGTATCTTTTTAGTGCCTTTATTACTTCTGTTTTACTCTCCCAAATTATGTGCAGTTTAGTACAGTTCGCACAAGTGAATAATATCGTGCAGAAAAGGACAAAACGTTCACGAAAACCTTATAGATTAATGCTTCAATTTATCAATGTGTGTCACTTACCGTTCATGTTTTCTCCACCGCCTAACGACCAATTCGTACAATCGTTGTTTTACAGAGACTTTGGCTGGCTCTTGGGAATCATTCGCCAATTAGAAAACATTACGCAATTTCATGCTCCTCATCGGTCATTTAATTGTACCTGTTTACAATGAGTCCGTGTACATAATACATGCCGAACGTGTCTTCTTATTGCTGTGTTCATTAATGTCCCACTTGTTCTAATTTTCACCAAGAGTTACCATTTCAGTCCATCCCGGAATAGGAAGTGCGAGTCTTCACATGCCGGACCACATTTGTTCACGGAACTTACAACTGACCTTGGGCACAGGACTAACAGACGGATAAAGCAATGTTGAAGGTGCTTACTGCTGAAAAGTGTTGCAGGTTACTATTGCTAACTTTTACTGTCCGTATTCCGGCTAACAAAGCAAACAATAAACCTTTTCTCACAAACGCGATGAGTATTCCATTCTCGGTGCCGACTTGTGAGAGTGAGAGGGCACACTCACTAGCAACTTGGGCAGCTTACCCAAAGTGTCCCGGCTCTTTTGTAACAGTTATTACTACCATACTTCTTGCCAGGGGAAAAAAACACATCCTCTAACGAATGGGCCGATGCGATATCGTACATCACACCACGTTTGTTTAATTTTTTCATACGCATCGCATTCATCACCGAACCATTAAAGCAACGAAAACTCAACTAATGCCACCAGCAAATGATGAAAATGAATAAGGCAAAGCCATGTTCTGCACTAGTTTCCCACCAACATCGCGCGCGCGTTACCATAAGAAGGCTGCGTTACGAAAAAGAAGGAAGTGAGGTGAGATGAGAAGAGATGAGTACTGTTCGAATGAAAAATAAAGCCGCATCTCACCACTCATCTTTTAATTCGTCTACCACGTTTTCTCACCTAGTAGCACTTTCCATTATGCGCCTCGTACACAATCGCGCACGCACGCACACACACAGACACATACACGCGCACCCACATACTCAAAACCGACGCGAAAAGAAATGTAGCACACACACCATCCTTTCCCTTCCCATTCGCACACCAAACAGTGAAAAGAACGAATGAATTAATGGGATGAGAAGAAGCAAAAGACAAACTAAACGTTCTCTTCCTTCGCGTCTTTTCTTGTTTTCGGCGACTGTCGGGTTCGCACAAACAGGAACTATGAGTATGATGATGAGGATGGTGATGGCAATGATGATGACGACGGTGAAATCGAGTAGAGGTTAGAATATTTGAAACTATATATCCAGGCAGGCACACCTTTACATCACTAAAGAACCAACAAACCAAAAAAAAAAACACCGCATGAACGAGCGGGGAAAATCGTAGCCACCCTGCTGCTGCCACACACACAGCCCCCTCACTTTTTCATCAGTCGAGTGTGGCGTTACTTTTTCTTGCTTTCTTCCTTTTCGCTACTTCTGCTTTATTCGCATTGGCTTTGCAATCAACGCGCGGCATTCGCGATGCCTTTCGGAGAGTAGCAGCCATCAGCGCCACACACCACAAAAAGAAACACCACCACTACTCACACACACACACACATGCAGCCAGCAAACACACGCACTCACACATTCACACATACAGGCACACAAACGCAGTGGGGAACGCGCGCGCTTACACATCCAGTGTGGTTCCCGGTCTGTAATTTGCCCGGTCGCTTTTCAACCCGACCTGTGTTCCACCGGCAGCGTGACGACAAGCGATTGCCTGCCACCCTCCTCTTCCGCACACTGCTTCACTTGCACCGTTCTTGCCCCTCACCCACAGTCGACGGTTTGTGTCTCACTTCACCTTGATTTACGGCACTACAGACTTTTGGCCTCTTTGCTTGCGCACGGCATCCAAATTCAATTCATCGTTTCCGATCGGCGTATAGCTCGCCAGCGTCAAAAATTATTGTTTGCACGCACTGAACAGAGAACTTCTATCGCGCACACCTTGACACCGACCACCATTTAAAACCGGAACGGCATCGCACCGGACGCGACGGCGACGATGAAGCACAGTAGACGCACGCAGAAAAAGAGGCAGAGAATTGGAAAGAAAACCGCGGCGGCCTACGGTGACCTCGCAACAGGAACAGTGGATGGGATAAAACGCTACTTTTCTGCACTAAACTGTACACTTACGCTGCATCTAGCACCGGATCGGTCTTGCGATCGATTCGAGCGACATTTGCACACCGAAAAACGCCTGGAAACTATTGGAAGCAATTTTCACCGCCCGGTTCGATGGAGGAAAAAGCAACGCGTCGTCCTCGCTACCTTTCGAGTTCGAAAATGGTGGCGCGGCAGCCATGTTGTACAGAGCGTTTGACAAACGGTCGCACATCGGGCACCGTACGCTGGTCATGTGAAGTTGACAACTTACATTTTCGTGATTCGAACTTACGACTTCAACGGTAATTACAAAACTGAGCTGTTAAATATTGTATTTACAAGCGCTTTACATAACTTTAAGCTTTCCGCTTATATTAGGCGAGAAATTATTGCGTGCGTTCTAATGTTTGTTAGCCCGCATCTTCAATTTCGAAAAATGCAAACGAAAGTCGGCGTTCGCCTACGTTACGAGTGATATACGCTTTGTTTAACATTGATCAATCTAAAAACATAACATCCAAATAGGAGGCATACATCATTACGACAAAATTGTTTCAGTATTAATTTACGCGGCAAAAACCAAACTTCCACACAAGCTTTTCGCAGCAGCACAGGGTGATCTTTGCTTTCGGATGTCAAAAACCTTTTTTTTTTGGTTTTTTGGAAAACGTCAAACGGTGCATTAAAAGAAAACATAAACAGTTTGAAGCACTTGCACACAGCACAAAAAAGCGCAGCAGTTTTCCTAATCCTCGATTATTCGGCTTGAACTTATTTGGATTTTAATGTAACGGTCAACAGGGTCCTTTTTAGTGTACAGTTTAGCCGTACGAGTCCGTTGGTAAGTAATAGGCATAACATTCAAATTTACCAAAGCATTGCTAAAATCGACGTACAGGAGTCTCACACTGACTGAACCCAAAAGTGATGTGTTGTTCAATTGCTATCGTCTAAAGTTACTGGTATCTTTCTGTCCTTAATGCATTTTTTTTTCTTACTAATTTCGTTCGTTTTAATCACATTCGAATTACGTTTGTTGGCTGTTGTTTATAGTTGCGCTAGCACACCAACGCAATGGACCCCCTTACACCAGCCATCCTCCGTCGTCGGAAGAAAACCATGCTTACGTTGGCCCAAAAGATTTCCCTCATTAATCGGCACGACGCTGGAGAATCGGCTCAAGAGCTTGCCAAGAGCTACCAAATAGGCGAACAAACCGCTCGGGACATTATTAAGCAAAGGGACAAAATATGGAAGTTTGTACAGAACTGTGAAACATCCGAAGGGCCCGTCAAGCGAAAAAGCATGAAGGTATCGTCCTTCGAGGAGCTGGATGCAAGCATGCTAAGCTGGTACAATGAAAACCGGGCAGCAGGCATACCGATGACCAGCGCCATGTGCATCGAACAGGCGAAATATCTTCACGAAAGCTTAGGCATGAAGCGTGCGTTCAATGCATCATCGGGATGGTTGACCCGTTTCAAGCAACGGTATGGCATCTCGGGCGTATACACACACTCGACTGCCAAAACCGGCAGCTCCACAAATGCCGAAACGTACTGCTACCAGTTTCAGCAGCTGATGCAAAACGAAGATTGGCTACCGGATCAGATATACAATGTGGACGAGACGGGTTTGTGCTGGAACTCCTTACCATCTAAAGTAGGCAATGGATCGAACACCAGCGAGCGTATCACGATAATATGCTGCACGAACGCAACCGGTACGCATAAGCTTGATCTGACCATAGTTGCTAAATCCCAACATCCCTGGAACCCGAAAGATGAAGAATTTCCTCAAGCCGCCGTTAATTACTACGAAGCCAAGGGTGGATGGGCGAGCAAGGAAATCTTCCGCCACTGGTTCGAATGCAAATGGGTTCCGGAGGTGAAATCATTCTTGACGAGCAAAATGTTACCCCCGAAAGCGATACTGCTGATAGATACGGCACCGTGTCATATCACCGACACTGCCCTACGGTCGCACGACGGCAACATGATTGTACGGTTCATGCCGACGGATGTGGCCAACCTGGTGCAACCGATGCAGCAAGGAATTATATCGCTGCTGAAGTGGAACTACCGTACGGAGCTGTTCAAGCAATGCCAAATCGACGAAACGTGCCTGAAGCGCAGAAAGATAGAGGACGCTGTGCAAGGGTTAGAAATTGCATGGTCCAAAGTGACACCTCCATCGATCAAGAGCGCATGGAACACGCTAATCCCGGATACGGAACAATACGTGGTGGAAAATGAGATTCTACCGAATGGCACCCAAACGTGTGTTGTGATGGTCGATAACCAAACGGACCTAGTGATGGACTTCGAGGAGGTGGAAGAAATGGAAGGTACCTTGGAAGTCGAAGGAATGACTGAAAGCGAACAAATAACCGAGGTACAGGAAGTAACCGAAGATGTCGAGGAGGAAATACAACAGGTCGAGGAAGTGGAACACGTTGAGGGGGAACAGTGGTTCAATCCGAACGACGCAATTATTGTGAAGGAGGAAAATCTGGTTGAGGTAGCGGTGGAATTTTCCGAGCTGACCGAAAACCCCGAAAGTGGTGACAATTCCGGCGACGACTGTAAGGACAAACGGCTAGAACTGGACACAGCGCTGACTTCCGTGGAAACGCTGTTGGGTTTTGTCGATCAGCGTGGGCTTGCAATGGACGATAAGAAAGCGTTCAAAAAAATTCGAAACGATGTACGAAAGTTAATGAAAAGTTTAGCATCGAAGAAAAACAATACTGCGTCTGTTTTGTCATAAACTAAAGTCTGCAAAATGGGGGCGGTTCAGTGGCCGAGGAGACTAAGGCGCCGGTCTTCGAACGGACAGGACCGAGGTTCGAATCCCATTCGAGCCGTTCCTCCGTACGCAGGACTGACTATCCTGTTGCGGGTACATTCAAGTCACGGAAGCCAGAAATGGCAGGCCAAGACCTCTCGAGGTTGTAGAGCCAGAGAAGAAGAAGAAGAAAGTCTGCAAAATCCAACAGAGACAAAGTTCGCCATAAAGTCATATTGCAAACCTACCACGGCTTTTCCCACCATTTTATTTTCATCCCTATTTCTAGTTGTTCTGTTTTTGTGTCTTTTTTCCGCTTGTTACTTGTTGGCGAGGCACATTCCAGTCGAGATTTAATTCTTAATTGGGAAAGCCGCTACATCGGTTTTTTTATTGGTATTTTCTATAATACACATACGGTCTACATTTAATTTGCAAAAGGTTGAATGATATATGCGTCTTTTTTTTAACTTAGTTGATTGACGAACTTATAGACATGAGCTTTGAATACGAGATCACGAGAAGGAACTGAAGTCCAGTTTATGCTGAGATAAACCAAAATTAACTACAAATAGTGGTAGCAACATTTCCTAATGTTATGAGTATAACAACATATAATACTTCTGTTAACGTATATTTGTCCATATTCTAAGAAAAAGTGAAGTAAATTAAATAAAGCGTAAGTTAATAACGTAATGAGATTGAAAATTTTAATTCTTTTTATTAAAACAACGAGCATTAACTTCACGTGGACGAATTGGAATTTTCATACAATTATACAAAAGCCGCAGAATTTTTAAAAAATGATCTAAAATAATCCACAGAGTGAGGAGCGAATGACGGATAATTTCGTGCACTGTAAACCAACGGTCTACATAATTTTTGTAACGATCGAATTTCAATCGACTTTACCATGATCGTCCTTCGGCTCTCTGTGCTGTGGTACGTTTCCGTGGCGTGTTAAGTCCCCACGGTTGCTGTTAACTAGTCTAGTTCATCCTCCACGTCACTAGCGGACGCAGATGCTACACCAGTACTGCTACGCACATTACCGTGTCGATGTTCATTCATTTCGTTGATTAAATTTTCCTTGTTTGAATGTACGTAGTCATGGATGTTCGGTAGCCCGGATACGGTGACCGCCCGGAATGCCGATCGCATCATGCTTAGGTCGGTCGCCTCGAGCCATTCGTTTGCGTCCGGGCTATAGCATTCAACGTATGCGATTGCACTCACACCGTCGTAGCCCCCGATCGCGAACAGCATGTCATCGATCACTTCCAGCCCAAAGTTGCTGCGCTGATGGTACATCTCCTTACAGGCTATCCAGCGCCTCGTCGCCAGATCGTACCGTTCACAGCTATTTAACCGGATAAGTCCATTGAAACCACCGACCACATATACCGAGCCACCGAGAGCAGTGCAGGATACACCGGATCGACGGTGCAACATTGGAGGCAATGGAGACCAGCTGTTTGTCTGCGGATCGTACATTTCGGCAGTATTGAGACACTCGTGCCCATTAAACCCACCGGCAATGTAGATCATGCCATTCAGGGTGCATGCGTCAGCATCAGAACGCAAAGAACCCATCGGTGCGATCAGCGTCCATTGGTTCGTCCGTGGATCGTACCGTTCAACCGAGTTGTGGCGATTGGAACCATTGTAGCCTCCCATCGCGTAGATCATGCCGTCCAGTGCAACGACGCTAACGTAACATCGTTTACAGTGCATAGGAGCAATCTGAGAATATTTGATTAAGTAATAACACAACCACAAGCATACATTACTACACAAACTAATGAAGAACAGACTGAGATTTTGAAGCTACACACCTCCTGCCAGTCCTTCGACACCATATCGAACCGACGGCAAGTGTTGAAATGTTCCACGCCGTCATAGCCTCCGACAAAGTAGAGATAACGTCCGATATAGGCTGCTCCATAGTATGCCCTCGGTCCCGCCGGATCTTCACTGGGCACCTTTATCCAACGATCAGCTCTCGTGTCGTACGACTCGATGATGGACTGTGATTGACCCTCACCCCAACCGCCAACGGTGAATATCACTTCATGTGGTAACCGAGGTGTAGCCATTGCTGGCGTTTTCATCTGTAGAAAAGAATGAACATTTAATTTCATGGTATATGTCATTAAAGTATGGTTCTTACTTTGAGCAACCACTGTCTCAAGCGAATCAGACACAGAAAACTAAAGCAAAATTTTAATAACTAATAGGACAAAGAACTCGTGCTACCTTTACCGTTGGTCGAACATTACAGTTGTCTGAAAGAACGAACAAACCAAACAGATGAAGTGGTGTTGAAGGTTTGCCATCTGCTGGCAAGCATAGTATCTTGGAGTTATGCTACATTGGAACGATTGTAACTTCATAACTAACGACATAACAAGCTAAATCCGTAGAAAATTCAAGGAAATCTTGCCTAAAATGGGCTCCACAAACTCATAAGATCCAGAAGAATCCTGCAACGCACGAAATGTTTACTACGGACAAGTGTCCTGCACTGCGTTGACGTGTGACGCTAATTCGTCTGTAATTTTTGAGCGGCGAGAGCAAAGCGTGTTGAGAAGGAATATTAGCCACAAACCAATCGTTCAGCTATTTGGCGAGGCGAACATCCTGTCGGTAGCTACGTTACCGGATAGGTACTGGAGCTAAAGGATACGTTGGTTGGGTCATGTGTAGAAGATGCCAGATTTATGTCCCTCCATGCATCTCGGATCTCGGGATGTAAAACGAGAGGGGTCAATTCGGCGTTGGACAAGTAAAGTGTAGGTGAGTGCGTTGCGCTGCTGTAGATTAAGTTAATAAATAGAAAAGCGTTAATGTCCAAAAAAATTCGTCTTAATCATTCACGAATTGGTCACCGCTCAAGAGTACAAAGCACTAAAGATGATCGGATACAGCTTGTAGTCTTGAAACGAGTTTCCTAGGAACGGATTGGTGGCCAGGCCATGTCATTTAGACGTGCTCGTTAAAGCAGGCCACCCTAGAAAAGAAGAAGAGAAGCTGCTTGGTTCTGCAGATACTGTCTGTTTTAACAGTTCAAATCTGGAGATCATACAGGTTAACTATCCATTGATCGTATTTCCAAATTGGTTAACCAACGATCATCAGCGTGCAATAATACGGGCCGTGCAGTGGCCGAGCGACAGCGGTACCGATTTTCAAACGGCAGTACCGAGGTTCAAATCCCATCCAGACCGTTCTCTCCCATAGGTGAAAATTGACTACACAAAAAAGAGATATCAATAAGTCTCGTAAGGCATATTATATATGACCGACGAGACCAAAAAGGTCGTTACGCCAAGCAAGAAGAAAAGAAGAGGATGAAATTACACAACTTAAAATCGATCTAACCATATACAACATAATCAATGCTACTTGTGACAGTGCCGGATTAAGCTATTTGGAGGACCTAATCGTAGACCCCAGCAATAGTATTTTGATCAATTAAATTAGACCTCAGATCTGATTGAAAAAAATGATGATCGTTATCGATCTTCTGGGCCTCTGTTAGAACATCAGGGCCCCTCAAACATCAAACAGGTTTTCTGAGCTGCGCAGCTTTAGGCGGCCACCTCCACTACTCACAATTCCCAATTTGTCAACGAGCCTTATTTTACATTCGAATTGTTGTGCCACTACTGAGTGAAAAACTGAAACCAAATTCATGAAATATTAAAAACCTTACCTCTTTCATGGCTTTGGTACTGATCATTTCAAGATCATACAAAAACGTTAAGGCTTCAATCACCAACGGTTTCGTCTCATCGCTCGCCAGGACGTACTGGTTTTCTTTCACTTTATCTAGGAAATACTGTAAGTAAAAGTACAGTCGTGTGCAGTGGGTTGAAATTAGCCTCCAGCCTACCGGTTTATACCTCCGTGTTCAGCAGCCCAAAGCGAACCGTTTTCATTAGCCTGTAGATGTGTTTGCTTCGCTTGGAAGGATCATGATCGATCCAGCGTAAAACGAACTCCCATACCGTGTCTTCTTCGCGTACATTCAAAAGATCATCTGCAAGCAGCTGACAGATATCGTCCACCTCGAGCTGCAGGAGTTCATTTTCGTGTGTGGCAGTTTGGGCTAGGCTCGGAAAGTTCTTCAATATAAACATTTTGGCTGAATCGTGCAGCGTTTTTGAGGCACGTTGTCTAAAAACGAAAAATGACCAGTTTAATTCGCGCACAAAGCATGATACGAGCTCCTCTGGCATACCTGCCGAAAAGCATTATAGTGACGCAGTTGTCCACACGCAATCGGTCCAGTATGTACACGGCACAGTGCTCCGTGAGGCTGTTCATCAGCAGAAAGTCGGCCGCTGCATACACATCGTACACGGTATCTTCCGTAAGATCACACTCACGCAGATAGGCGTACCGGATGATTTGCTCCATTACCGAACTGGGTATGCCCGGTATCTCCAGCTGGTACTTCTCGCTCGGCACTGACGTCGTGAACAGAATGCTGCAAATAATCGTGCCTATCGTTAGCACACGGGAGCGATGAAATGTGAGCAAACCGACCGTTAAACCTACCGGAAATATTCACTGCACGATCCCACGATGACACGATGTACTCGAAACTCGTGTCCATTTTCCGGTAGTACGATCGACGCATCGCAAAGCGTTTCGCTTAGCCGCATATCGTGCAGGGTTTGCATCGTCATGTAGCTGATGCACCGTTTCGGCTGGAGGGACACATTCGAGGACGATACCTCGGTAGACGAACACGATATCGAGGATGAGGTATCCGCACGCGATACTCGAAGTTCACCGATCATTCTGGTTCCGTGGTTCCGTGGTGGTACGTTCACAATTTGGTTATCGAGGAGGGAGAGGCAACGAAGGACCAAAGATATTCAAAACGAAATCAAAACAAAAATCAGACGGTTGACGAACTAGGGAACACTTTGCTTTGGTCTTCGATCCCAGTAAATAAACCCCGTCGATGGATACTAAGGATAACATTATTTTAACCGAAGAAACACAACAGCCTGCTACTAGATCATGCCATCATTATTTTCACACATACACTCTGGGTGTCCCAATAGATGCAACAGATTCGTTCCGTTAAATCGCACGCAATTGTTTTAAAATTTATTCATGATTAAAATCAATTCTGCGATTGTAGGGATTCAGAGCTGGGAGATAAAGAGATTTTTGTTACCGGCATTTCATAATTAAGAGGACGAAAAGAAACGATTCGTGTCAGTTATGTAAACCTTGAACTGTGCGAAAATACGAGCGAGGGACTAACAAGAAAATCTATTAAGTAGGCGGCCGTGTGAAAAAGTAGATCAGTCTTGTGGTAGATTGCGAGAAGTGTGGACGGGTTAAAAACGAAAATTGAACGACGACCACGAAGTATCTGGGTAAGTTTAGGCAATCCAATCTCTGATTGGGATTTTTATTTTGCGCATCATATAGATTTGAATTCTTATTTCTATTTCTTTATTGTAATTATGAATTAGTTTCGTGATAATTTCTCAATGGTTGAAATGCTGCAAACTCTCTGTTGTGTTCAAATTGTGACCCAAGGCAGCACGGCATTTTGAAGAATGTTTGTATTTGAAATTCTTGTGCAAGTGTATCTATGGCGAAAGATAGCATCAGAGTTATTAGCGTTAACTTTTAATTTCCATTTATGGCAGTAATGTGAGTAGGTTTTAAAAGTTCAATTTAAATTACTTACCTGGAGATTGAAGTTGGTCTTTTGCCATATGTAGTAATTGCATGGAAGTCTGTTGCCTCCCAATTTCGTCCGATTGAAATCCCATCTCGCGTGGAGTTCATGAAGGACCTGCAGTTATTATTTTATTTTTAACAGAGAAGAGGCTGTTCTGTTACTAATTAGTTGAAAACAAGTGTACAAACAAATAATGCGTACCACTTGAATTGGTGTCAGACAGATGCCCCTGTAGTATCTGAATTAAACACGTCCGTTCCGTCCTGTGTTCTTGACACGACTGTTCTTTTATTCTCTCCTAGTTCATGTTCATCAATTAACAAACCAATGGTTACTAAACTAAGATATCCCTAAAGGCTGCTACACTACAGCCCCACTTTCTAAATATTGCGTTACGGCTTCCTGTTTCTTGCGTTACGGCGTATTAATTCTATCCAAAACATCTTTAAGCTGCCAGTATGGTAAGCCAAGGTACGCAATACTAAATTGCATGTACTGGGTGAAAGAATCCGCTATCGTTCGCCATTTCAATGTACCAATTTCAAAAAGATAAATTTTTGGAGTCAGGGGTTGTCTTCTTTTGTACACGAGGCACACCAAGGCCATATTGTCTAGATTTTGGATTATGAATGCTTTGCCCTTCGATGTGTTGATGTATGTCATGTCCGCCAACCGAGGGATGTTTATCATCCCCACGGGCTGTGCTTCGTCGATGGAATATTGATAATTCCAGCGAAATTTCAAACCGTCTGTAGCCAAATAAAATTCTTTCATGTCCTGTGGCATTCCAATACCGTACTTCTGTTCCCATTCCCATATGTCGTTGTCCTTGCATGGTTCTGCGTCCGTTGTTGTGACTTGGCTACACTTTTTGAAACTTTTCAAAAGCGTCACCAAACCAGTCATCACTTTGTCCATGGTCGTAGTTTATGTTTCGCCTGCACTGCATTCAATCTTAATCGGTAAGAACGTCGGATCGTTTTCTCTGCAGGAGCTTTTCAAAAATGCGACCGCGCGCTACACTCACTCGATTGATAATAGATTGATTACTCGAATGATTTACTTTTATAGAAAAAATTGCAAAGCATATCAATTTTAAAGCTAGAGATATTTTCCATTGAAATCAACTAGCAAAATTGCATAGCCTACTGAGACCATGCAGACATTTTCAATCCAATCATCCTATCATTTGTACGTCGAAAGTCTACCGCACATAAAATACAACGAACAATCTTTTGCGTCTTACGTCACTATTGCCGAACTGTTGCAAGTGGCGCGTGTACTGGTGGATGTGTTGGGAAATGAATAGGAATTCCCACACTATTTCGTTGTGGACAAACCCAGCAGCTTCATCGAGGATATAATAGCGAAAGAGGCATCGTTGCGGAATGTGCATCGATTGAATTGAATGCACTCGATCGCCAGTCCAGGATTGAAACCAAAAGTATTGGATTACTACAAGCATGAGCTGGTGCAAGTCTATGGATTGAAAACGATGCTTACTGATCGCGGTAATCGCGAGAAGGCGAGTCTTTATCACGTTCTCCGCTATACCCTCAATCTTACCGCAGAAACTCCTGAGGAAGTGTCCCCAAAGGACATTACGTAAGTGCATAGTAACTACGCGCCGATGTCCCATCGCATTGTTGAGCAACCTCTGAAGCCTAACGGGCAACGGATGGCAGCTTTTCCTGGTGTCTTTACAATGACTTCTATTTTTAGCATCTTCCTGTTTGAGGAGGTAGTAATGGTTTGGTTCTCAATCCGACATCCGAAGGATGCACATTCACCGAAATATCTGCGCTGTTGTAGGATGAAAAACAACCTAGAGTTCCTCATCGGCACGACGAAGTTGATTGATAAGAATACGTTCCTTGATTCGTTTATTGAATACAACGGGAAGGTAGACTGCAAGCTTGTATTAGAGTCATGGATACAAATATCCAGAATGAAAAGAAGAATTAGCATTGTTTCGAAAAGTATGATTGTAAATGGCGTTACTGTTCGAGC
>KI423291.1:0-18789 GCA_000473375.1 Anopheles culicifacies
AACAATCCATTAAATGCTATCTTGAATAATAAAACATTAAAGAATTTGTTTTATAAAGTTCTTTAATTTCCACATTCTTTAGAATTAATTTCTTTCCTGAAAAAAAACAGATAGCTGACGATTGAACTCATAATAAATAATTTATTGGCACAATAAATTAACGACTATTTACACATGAATATAGACACGAACATCACAAGCATTCGCACGGAAATGTAGAAGTTTTCCCCAGGAATGCACAGAAAGTAAGCATTGTTACAGGTGGCAAGTTGAGCATATATCGATCTTCATTAGGATGGGTTCCGGTACTGGCGGGAGGCCATTAGTCTGTGATCATTGAACTGATCACCGTCGTTGCGGCACAAGGGATCCCTCCGTACACGCAGTTTAGCGCCGTCGCACAAATCCAGCATTCTTGAAGATCTTCACAATGCGATCGCGTGGGATTTTGTCGGCTTCACGCTCAAAGACGGGCATCTCCTTATCGCCGAACCACGACTGCTTGGCAAGCGCTTCGGCAATGTGAGGGTTTTTGTAGAAGTTGTTGCGGAACTGATCCGGATACTGAGATTCGTGCAATGCATTTTCTACCACCGCCGGATGGGCAAGCGATGCCTGTATTCAGAAGACAAACAGTACGTTAGGCATTTATAAAATAAAAAAAAAAAAACAAACACACAGAAACAAGCGAAGAAAAAAAGCCCTTATTGATATGCATGCTCCCGACTGGCACGCTTGGAGATGATGTAACGGCTAACCGGCATGTACTTACCTCTCGAACTGGAGCCGGTTGGTGCAGCGCTAGCGGGATCGGTTGGTTCAGGAAGACTTGGGCCGAGGCACACGCAAAGACGGCAGTCAGGGCGATGATGATGCGGTTCATGTTGAATATTAGCTGCCGTTCGAAAAGGGGTAAGAAACAGGTTGGGGGGGGGGGGAAACGTGAAAGAAAGAACATTAAACGAAACGCACAAAACCTGCTATACCAAGACCGGCTGCGATTAGTTTCACTTTCGTCGAAATTTATTGACCATCTCCCAAGTGCGTGCGCCGGGTCGGACTTATCGTGATCCGTCTCGAACCGGTGACGTAATACCCCACCCCATATCAGCCGACTGCAACCGCCGGTGGAAGGGTGCTGCAATGTGTCGGGATTTGAAAACGCAACTGCATGCCAAACCGATGGTCAGAAGTCCAGGCAGTAGAAATTGCAGTTTGTAGAAAAACTTCGTTTTATGTAACACAGCAGTAGCAGCAGCATTTAACCTTAGTTAGATAGTGCGCACGATGCAACGGACCAACGTTGCGCAATCCAAAACCCAACCCAATCATTCGTTGTCAACGTTGGAAACAAGCGGGCTGAGCTAGTGAAGCTGAGGAAAGCGTCACAATACATTCCCATCATATTGCTGGAACGCTCACGACTGTGCAACAAGCCAAGAAACCTTCTAGATGCGATTTTCGATCGCATTCTTCTGGTAGATCACCTTCCGGAAGCTAGCGCCCTTTCCGACTTCAATGTTTATTGTAATTGCATCCGCGTTCAAGGCTGGCTGCGGCCAGGTGGATGGAATTCCAACACTTCACACCACTGATCTAGTTCTGGTATCTAGATCTTCACCGCAAGTAAGTCACTTTTTACAATGGTGAGAAAATAAAATGCATCGGACCGTAGCGCGCATAGTTGTAAATGAAACTTTCAATGTTCTGACACTGCTAAAGAGTTGTTTTTCGCAGCACCACAATACACAGCACAATTGCAAATGAAAAGTGAATTTTTAATTCAGGTTCCTCACTTGACGCATCGTTGAAGTCATTCGTTCTGTACCACCGATCATGAGCCTAACACTATGGTAATGCCGTTCGTTCTGGTTGTCGTACTTTTTTGTTCACACGCCCAAGCTCATCCACAAATGACACCGTGCACCTGTCTTACCTGGTTTGATTTTGCTCTTGCACAAAAGACAAACGCTTGTCAACGTTTCGGTGGAATGAATGTAACTGGAAGCTCACACTAAACTGTCGACTAGAAACGGGTCGGGTTCTTATATATGTATAGCTGAACGCTGGTAAACAGTGGGTCGCCGAGGCAGGCAGACAGTCCTTCCTCTAGCCGTTGCTCTCGATCGTACTATCGCTATCGTAAACGAGCGCGGAGCGTGCGCGCGCGGCAAAGGAGAAGGCTACCAGCACGACCGACCGGCTGTAGGCGGGAGCAAGAGCACCGAGTCGCGAGTGTTTGTAGGACCGATAGGAGAGCCCTCCATAACGACGCGGCGCGGTGTGGGCTGCTTATTTTTGTGTACTGCATTCGCTAACGATCGCTCCTGCGATCCTCCGAATGGAAGGGATATTGGACCGTGCGCTTGGCACGTGACTCTCGCGATCCCGACAACAGCCACTGATGGACGCGAGAGGCGCGAGGCCAGGCACGTAGGCAGGTGGGTTTCGGTCATGTTCGCGATCGTAGCGCAAACTTCCTTTTCCAGTCAAGGAACAATCGATAAAAATTTGTGGCTGTTACGATCATGCTCCCAGGGGTCGTGAAAAGGGTCACCTAGCCGTCGATTACGCTTGTATGTATGTACATTTTTTTTGCTTCTGTGAGTTCGGTCCCACTTCTAACAGTGCGAAACCGGAAGCATTTGGGACGCCGCAGGTTGTTTACCGACAGCGGCACATTTTGAAGATCAAGGTTACGGTAGGCGTGCAAGAAAGTATAATCGAACGGAACGGTTGTCGATCGTCGACACTGTTTCGGTGGGGCCGTTTCAAGCCATGTGAGCCGACGTGAAGTCACTCGCGATCGACGCGTTAAACGTGACTGTAATTATTATGTTGCTTTGGTTGCGATGGCAGATGGGTTGTCACAGTGGTTATTGTAAACAGATGTTACTGTATTTGCGCATTTTGTGTCATGTTTTTGCTGGCAAGAAGATTAGGCCACGGTTGCTCACGGTGGATGATCAATTTATTGGCTTCGATTCACAGCCCAACAAGTCACACGATCGAAGTGTTTGCGTCATTTATCATTGCAAGGATGCAAACAGCAGTAATTGAGCAGATATCTATACAACTTTGAAGGTAATGTTGGGCAATGTTTATTAAATTGTATGCAAAGCACGTTTGCACGTTTTGATGTAACATTTTTGTGAACTCACGCATTCGATGTTTTATTGTAGCATGAAGGATGTTTTGGGGCAAAAATACCAGTAAATTTAAACTAGTTTAGTTTTTCTTTAGCATTTTTAAAGGTTGATCAATGATTTTATCATCGATCGTGAGAGTAGGAAAATAGAACAATATTATGAGAACAGAGCAATGATATTCTTACTTTTTAAATCTAATTTCATGAAACAAAAATCATCCTCTTGATGTACAAAAGAGCAATTATAAGTTCTGTTCAATAATATGATTAACTGTCTCAATAGATTGTCTGAATTGAAAAGGGATCATTGACCGAAACTGCAAATTGAAGCGTGGTTCGGAAACAAGAGCAATCTCAACCCCAGTATGCAACCAATGGCCAACCGCAACCGATCAGCAGCATCATCCAAGGGCAGCTACTTTGTCCAACGTCCAACTAACGCACTTTAGGCGTGCGGCCGAAGAACAGTATTTATGG
Source organism: Anopheles culicifacies (assembly GCA_000473375.1). Taxonomy (NCBI): domain Eukaryota; kingdom Metazoa; phylum Arthropoda; class Insecta; order Diptera; family Culicidae; genus Anopheles; species Anopheles culicifacies. Next base: position 3,626 of record KI423291.1, read on the forward strand.
CTGTACCGTACGGTTACTGGCTTCAGTTCCGCTCGCACAACCAGACCGGCACCCTTACAGGGCTTCGGAAGCCTTCGGGCAATTCCGTCGCATCCATCCAGGGTCGGTCGACCAACTTATCCGCTCAGCTCAGCATCCAAGAGAATTGAAAGTGAACCCCCTCAATCATGCGGTGCGATTTCCTCCCTGCGTCCAACATGCCAACACCTCCCACAGCCATAGTCAACGTGCACTAAAGATCATTACCGAGGTCAGACGAATTGTGTTGAGAGTTCAGGTCGCAGCACTCGTGCACGATCGAGATCGCGAACGAGCGCGTTCGCGTTGATTCGGTACGCAACCCTCCACGAAATCAGTGCCCGTTCGTGGGGAGGATATTATATTTGCCTTCCCTGCTTCACATACTCTTATCGTGTGAAGCAAACTGGTAGCAGGTTACTTCCTTGTCGGTTCCTTTCACTTTTTGTTTTTGCTTCTGATGTTTTACATGTCGATGTACTCCGGTTCACGTTTCGGAGAGGGGTGTTGACGAATCGAAGGAAATCTACACGAAGTGCCGTACGGTTTGCACGAAATTTACCGTTAAAAGGAATATTACTCATTTCGTCACGTGCGTTTCCGTGCGTGGTCACTGACATGTCACCACTTTATTTGGGTGCAGTATTGATTGATTGGTTTATTTTTGGATTTTTTGGTACTTTTATCAAACGGTTTTTAATTTTGTTCAATTTCATTAAATAAAAATGATACAGAATTCTTTTTAATTTTACAAAGAAAAGGTTTTATACCTTGGTGCGTTATGCTAAAAAAGCATAATACGATTTGATTATCGACTCGATACAGGCAGTGGTTGTTTACAACGGCAAAACCGTATTTGATGCGTGTACATATCATGTCTCTATTAGGAAATGCTACAGCCTCGTTCTAGTTTTATCAATGTTGAAACCTTGCATTGCCCTATTTTATGTGCTTTATCGATATGATGCAACTAATGGAATCCTTTTCAATATGCATAACATGGTTTAACAAAAGTAATTTTATTCACACAACAGCGACGAAACTCAAATCACAGGTAATTTAGGTGTTATACGCGAAATTCGTATCTTTTAAGTAGTTCGTTTTGAAAAACTTAATCATTCAAGTATTTATTAATATAGAACGGCCTGGCTTTACAGCTATATTCATTTTTTAGTTGAGTAAAGCTTTGCAAAGGGTAAAATTGATATTCTATCTAAATTTAAAAATATTTCTTAAATCATAAGGCCTTAGTAATACAGCATGAGAGATGCCTTTAGAGTTGTCTGCATATTGCTTAAATTTATCAATCTTGATGTTCTTTTTATGTAAGCTTATACTTACATTAATATGAAGCCAGTTTTTTGTTAAAAATTTAACATTTAAAATTTTGTCCTTTGGCTCAAAAATGTATCCACCATGCGATGGTTCGGTACCACAAAGGGTAGACCGTCGGACATGTTGTTTATTCGATTTTTAAATTCACCAACAGTGAAGTGCACAAAAACGATGCACCGTGCAATGTTGCGTTGCAGGTGAATTTTCAAAATTTATGTTGGAGTGTTAAATCTATTCTTAACTTGTTCTATGTGGCTCTGAGGTTGTAGACTTTGGCCTAATCAAATCTGGCTTTGCATTACTAATTCAAAAATATGTGTTATACATACCAAAACTTATATTTTCATTGATATTCAACGAACTTTTTTTTTATTTATGGAACAATGGCCGGATCGTATATTTTGAAATATACTTAAATCATATATGCTTCAAAACTTTTATTCAATTTAATTTAATTTACCCATGATTCAATAACGTTTTATGTTATCAATAAAAAATATATGATCCTGCCGTAATGCTAAAAAATAGAAAAGTAACGCGTTGAAATCAAAATGCTTTTAGACTGGAATATTTCTATTTCCGATTATTTTCTACGAAAAAACAACTTTCCATGTTTATATAAAAAAAATTCATATCACTAATTGTATTAAGAATCGATACTGATAAGCATTTTCGTGCGTAAACACGTATAGTAATTTATTATTTCGGTTCATCTATAAATATATTTTTCTTTCCATCACGTAGATAACAGAAGAAATGAATTTGATAAAATAATATTCGCATTGTGTTCACCATAATCCTGGATAATCTACAAACAAAACCATGTTATCGAACCAATAAGAAAGAGTATCGCTCGAATTGAAGGTCAATGTCAGGAAGTTTTTGATGTCACACAGGCAAGCTTTCACTTTCGGGTGGCACTGCTGGGCAGGGAAACCTGTTGGAGCAAATTTACTGGAGCAAGAAGCGCCAGCATCAACACAAACCGGAAGAGGAATCGCGTTTCTTAGGGTGTCCTTGTTTCCTTTCACTTTGCACGGCTAGAGGATCTGTGCTGCTCGTGCATCTTCTATGCAGGCTGGAATGCATCCTGCTCTCTTCTACGCTTGCAACGATCCATTCAAATACTGGACACTTTAGCTCCACTGAAGGCTTACCTCATGTGCAACAGCCCAAAATGACCTTCGGATGAAGAATCCCGAAAGGTTACTTGCTCTTGCAAGCTTAGAGTCATCCGTAACCGGGGTTTCCCTGTGTGGGTTGGCTGGGGAAGCGATACACAATAAGTCGCGTGACTCTTGGACCGACACTGGACGAGAGATGTGTGCTGGTGTTTTCTTGGTGGGAAGAGGAGATAGCGTATATGGAGCATTACAGAGTCAGTAAGAAAAAAGCAGCAAGTGATCGCTTTTATCGATTACGGGTAGTATGGCGTGGCCTGTATGCCCTGATCCCATCCTTATACATTTCAAAAATGGGACTGGTGAACTTTAAATCCGCCGCGCATCCTTGAAATGTGGAAAGAAACTGACCAAACTGATGGTCCCTTATTGATTGTACAGTTCACAGAAGCTGGTGGATTACATTTTGTGTAAGTTCCGGTGTATCAAATGGTTAAGAAATAGGAAGATTAACACAAATCTGAGAAAGCTCTCCAATTATAGTACGTTCTTATTGGTCTTGTAACGCATTTTTACTCTGGCTGGCGTAATTCCAACACATGATGGCATTTATGATGTGCGCCAGTCTGCTCTTTGAGGCGTTGTACATGTTATAATGAGCACGTGCATCCCAACGTTAAGCGTTGCAGACGCGCGTCTCTGGAAGGGCCACGCTTCCGAAAAGGTCTAGGACGTTGATTCCGCTTCCAGCTTGATTTTGTTATGTTTTGCTCTGGTTTATTTTAATTTTTTTTGTATCCTTCATCCCGTGCATTGTATCCCGGAGTGGATCGCATTTAACAATCTAGTTTAACAATCGGTCACATCTTGGCCGTCCAAACTGGTCCGTCTTGACATTTCGTCTTTCATCTTCGGAAGTACCTGGCTCGTTTGACCTGATTCTTTCGCTTCGTTCCATCGTTCGTTTGAGGCGTGAAATCGTTTCCCTTGCAATTTGAGAAATGTTCTGGAGCAAATAATTATAGTCGTTTGAATTTTTTGTACGATCACGTTAATTAGTGAACGAGAGTTTTTTTATTCATGAAATGATTTTTAGAGATTGGCACGCTCTCAGATTATATTATACGGAGTTCCCTCATTTATTTAATTATTTTAAAAATTGTGATATCTTGTCATTATAAAATTTCATTTAAAAAGATGTGTATAATGTTATTCGTTGGCGACATGGCAAACCTTAACATTTCTATGTGATTGTTGCAAAAAAAAACATTTATTGAAACATTTGTTTGTATTTTTTTATGAAAATAAATATTTATTTAAAACATACTGAACAAACAATACGTATAACAAAAGCGGCACATAGCTAGCAAACGGCCGTCAGTTTCGTTACGCGCGTGAAATGGTATTGCCTCTCGTGATTAATGAATTAAACGAATTTCCCTAACCTACTGATCTCGTTCGTTGGCGAACGCTGGGGGTTTAGCGTTGACGTAAACCGGTGGCTGCTGTGGTTGACGTTCAACACCTTCGGCCGGGGTTACTTCGCTAACGTCGCGCTTGTGTTCGTGCTCATACGGCGGAGGCGCCAGGGTGGTGGCGTACGATTGTTCTCGCACCTCAACCTCCTGTTCCGTTTCGACGGGACGCGACACGACAATGCGCCGGATGTTGACGGTGCGTGACGTTTCCTTTGCATCGCGCGGTGCAGGTGTAGCCGACAGCACACGACTACGCACATACGCATCGATCAGCGTACCGGACGAGTCTGCTTTCGGGCCAAAACCAACCTCCGCAATGGAATCTCGCTCGGAAAGCAGCTTAATGAATTGTTCCTGATTGGCATGGATCTGTTCCTGCGTGAGGCCCTGGCCGACAACGACCGATTGCTTGGTAATGCCGGAGGTGGAACTACGTGACGTATATTCCGATGTCTGTTCGGATGTGCTCAGGGAGGATGAAGCACCAGTTTCACTGAACCGTGCCGATATGGTGCGTGGCGTGGTAGAGGAGATGACCGTTACGGACCGTTGAGGTGTGCTGCTAGACGTTGAGCTTGAAGAACCGAGCGTCGTAGAGGGAATGGTAGTAGGGCTAGGCGGGATAGTTGACGTGGGGAACGATCCACGGAAGGATGGTCCAAAATCAAATGCACCCGATGCGGTCGACGGGTCAAATGCAACAATATCGCTGGCTGGAGTAGTGCGAGTGGCATAGCTTACCTCAATCGAAGAAGTACCTCCGAGCCGGGTTTGGGTCTGTTCCGCGCCACGGTACTTGTCGTGATGGTAAACGATCGGGGTGTTGGCAGTGGTTGTGGCCGCCGTTACCGTAACGTCCGCGTATTCCGAATCCGTAGATGAGTAGTCCGAGTAGTTGTTTGCACCGCTGCGGGCGTCGATCACGATCGAATCATCGTACTCTTCCTCAAACATGTCATCAGCTGGGTAGGAGTCAGGTGTAGCACTAGTGGGAGGTTTTGGAGTCGTAGTAGCTACGGGTGGTTGTGCTGGAGTGGTGGACGATGGTACCTGTGTAGAGGGTGGCAAATATTCGGGAGCTTTTCCTTTCCGGTCGCAATCGTCATCAGAGGCGGACGTTACAGGGTATAGCGGTGTTGTCGAGGGAATGTGGTATAGAGCGCCAGGATGACCGGTACTAGGATGCGTCGCTATAAGCGCAGGTGAGTGCTGATCAACGTACGCTACATGGTGCAGCAAATGTCCGGCATTGGCAGGATGATACACAAAGGGATGTGGTGCTAGGTGGGTAGCGTAAGGATTAACGAATGCAGTTTGCTGATGTCCATGGTAGATAGCATGGCCTTGGGTGTAGAACGGTCTCTCGGCCGGGGTATTGTTGTTTTCCGTATTGATAAACTCAGCATCCGAAGCTTTGCTAGTCGAAGCGGCTAGCTTCTTGGACTGAGTGGCCACTTCAATCCGATCATAGCCACCCTTTAGCGGGGGTCGTTCCGTGTACACCGTGGTAGTCTGTGTGACCACCTGAGGACGGGCGACGGTGCGTGTTCCATAGCTTTCGTCCGAATAATGAACTTCTGGTGCGGGAGCAGGTGGACTGTACACCGGACGCTTCTCAACGAACGTGGTGGTCGTTTTGGTCGTCTTGGTTTGTGTTTCCGTTTGCGAAATAGGTTGCTCTAGCTCCACCAATGCTGATCCAACTGGTCGAATAATGACACGTTCCTCGATATCGTAGAACTGGTTCTGAATAGCTGGACGACGCACCTTGAACTTACGCGATCGCACCACGGGTATTTGCTTTTCCTGAGGCGGGATATAGGTTGGACCGGTGGTGACGGTTTTGGTGTACGTTGGCGTTACCGGAACTGGGACGGGTACGTGGACGGGCACATGCACTGGTACGGGTGTCGGTACAGGCACAGCTACCGGATGATGAGGAACGGGAGTTACCGGTACGGGAACGGGTGCCGATGTGTGATGATACTGGGTAGTCGATACCGAAACTGGAACCGATTGTACGGTGTGTGTCGTTGGAACGTTACCGCCCTGTACGCCATACACAAAGGATTTCGGTTCAAAGACACGCACTGTGGGACTTCCGTACGTAGTGTGATAGTGTACGGCCGGAGTGTAGCTAGCCTTGCCGAACACTGGCTGGGGCTGTAAGTTGTAGGAGTAATAGGTGGGGGCTGGCGCTGGCGTTACCGATACTGCTCCCGAGCGGGCGTCAACGAGGGTGGTCTGAACTGAAGCTGCCTGTGTGCCAGAGGTGTACCGTACCGGACCAGCCAATAGTCCGACGTGCTGCTGGGGGTTCACATACGTCACACCAGCCGGACTGTGCAGCGGAACTGTCACGTAGCCAGCGGCACTTAGCCTCAGCAGCGCCAGACATGGCACGAGCACCTGTAAGAGCATTCTGGGAAGAAATTGGGCGTGATGCGGTAAATGATATCTGTCTGACGAAATCGAAAGTGCGTCGCCAGTCGACACTGTCTCGATTATGTAAATCCGTTGGCGTCACGATTGGCGCATATGAAATGGCGATCAAACAATGGTCGATACGCAATGGATGCTAATGTCCCACGCAACCACGTGGTGTGGCACGATTCACGACCACACGTTTCAAACTGACAAACATTGCAATCCTCAGAATGAATTCATAAAATATCGAAAGCCTATTTGTTGGATTTGGTCTTACCAAGGTTATTGTTTACCATAACATATTTGAGAATATTAGGCAAAAAAAAATTAACAATCGAAATAAACAACATATCGCATGCCAAATTCTTCACGTTCTTAGTAAGATACATTCGAAGAATCTAAACAAAAAATGCAGCTTAAAATCCGCAGTCGCTAAAGCTCAAATCCGATGAAATTAGACTGTTTACGCTTTTTTACTATCTGAGCCTAATGCAGATGACATTTAAATTGGGCAGTCTGGTATTGTTGGATCATTAGCTTTTGGGTACCGGGACAGTGGCATTTAAGGAAGATTAACAATCTCCCAAATGCTATCCGAACTGGTTTTCAACGCGACAAACTATTACAAACTTCTGGACACGGGTAACCGTGATCTTTACGCCATACTGTTATTTTGTTCTAGTTGGCTTGAAACAAGTGACACGTGCAAATAATGCTTCGTGATTAAGGACTAACATTTTATCTTAATTTTTAAACACTGTAATTCCTACGTTAAAGTAATCCAAAATTTTCTGAGCTCTCTGTAACTTTAAATTGCGTAATTTAGAAATTTAAAAATTTAACTGCTCGATCAAATTTTTTTAAAATATTGCTAAAAATAGCAATCTATCACTAGGATAGAACATAAAAAGAAATATTAATCTTGTGTCACTTGCTTTGAAAACCACACTTTTTTGATCATTGTTCTTTAAAATATTATTTACTTTCTTTAAATAATTTAAAAAAAGGCTTATCACGTTTACGCTCAATATTTGCTTATTCTCGAACTCACTTAAGCACTGTTTGTTCCGTACGATCCTTGCTGACTTAACTCACATGAACTTATAACAACAAGGCTTGCACAACTGGACTGCGCACAAATTGGTAACGTCCAAATACAAATCCAACCAACCACCGAGTGTCTTACTTCACGCGCCGTACCGAACCGAACTGAGTATCTCGGTCGAGTGATCTGCTTTTTATAGACTTCCTTCCTTTTTCCCAGTGCTTTCGCACGACCATCGATCCTTACCGAGGTTTAGGTACGGGCGGGCGGCAAGGGAAGACGCTCAACAGTGGCTGCCCTCAGACCGGACTTGTAAGGAGGCGCAACTTGTCGTCGTTGACTAGCGATTACTGCGCTCGGGCTTAAGTGTATGCGTGAGGGATGTTTTTTCCACGCTTTGCCACACCATTGTACTTGGACTTGCACTTGGACGCAACGCATCGGGTGGTCATCAACGGTCTTGTATACGCCTCACCTTACCTTACCCTGTGGCAGGATAGTGTCATAATCCGCCAGTCGGAAAGGAATCACAACGGGAAGGATTTTGTAAACATTTCGTCACAGCTGATGATGAGAGATACCATCAACCGTTTAGGGATATTTGAAGGCCGTGCACTTGGGTACAGTGATCCAGTGCACCAATTAAGTTGACAGTGTTTAACGCGTCTTGTGATTATCGCATCCGTGTTTCCTGTACGACGGCTGCTGAACCCTACTACTGACAGGTTGCATTTCACATGGAATGTTACGTTAATTCAAATTTAAGGCTATTTTTTAAATACAAAACAAAAACATTTAAAAACATATTACGAGTACGGTAGAAAGAAATTTTGTAACAATGAACAAAGTCAACTAATTGTAGTTATCTTTGAACAATTAACAATTGCACATAAAATAATTATTTAAACTTTCTACAGAGTATATCTAGGAGAAGATGAATTGTGCAATTTACACAAATATAAAAACTATGTTATTTTATTCACTAAAATCAATGTGTTCCATTTTTATAAAATTCGACGCTTATTTGTTATTAAAAAATGGTCATTTAATTGTATTTTATTTACTCACAAGTTTTGCTAACAATTTTATACAATACGGCGTACGCTAATTTGAACGTAAACCCACAAAAAAAACCAAAGCAGAATGTTCTTTAGCAATAGAACAAATCAGATCGGGTACGATGAACCTGTTTTGCAACAACTTTTATGGTAGTTGTTAATCTTTCGGTATCGTCAACAGCTACTCTCCAGGAGCGAAGGCATAACCTCGACATTTAAGCATCATATGTTGTATTGTTAGTATGAAGGAAACTTTTTGTTTTGGCAAATGAATGTGTATTAGAGTTTGTGGATCAACCCAACAACTAGTGACGTTAAATGTGATATAATATGCTGTTAATTGAATATAAAACATTTTTTTCCCAAGCGCGTTTTTAGGAAGTTACCCCCAAAACCGAGGTAATTTATATTGTTTTGTACATTTTTACTCATCAATATTTATTGTATGATATTTTTTTATATAAAATATGTGAAGCGATTGCAAAATCATGACCTTTAATTTGATTTCTCCTTCGAGTATATGTTGTAAGTAACATTTGCAATAACAGTGAAGACAATGTGGGACGGTACACAAACAAATTCCGAAACAAACAGCCAGAAGCTAGGTTTTTGTTGTTTTTTTTTTCTCAACTTTATTTCTAGTATCAGTTGTAGCACGGCTTAGCGTAACAAATTCTCGACCATGTCCTCGAGCGTGTAAGGATGAATTCCAGCATTCAACCTTTCCACCGGTACGCCTTGGCGGTCGGTAAGAAAGATGGTAAAGTTGCTGTTTATAAATCCTCCGCAGTTGCCCGGCTTTTTCGCTTTCAGATACTTGTACACTCCGGGTGCTTTCGAGCCATTCACCTGTTGATCCATAACAAGGCAGAACGAAAACACGCGTTACGGATGAAGTTAGACAGTTTAATGCCGACTGAAGCATACGTTTGCATAAGGAAAGTGATTAAATTCTTCGCTAATTCTAGCAACGGTGCTAATGCTGGATTTGGGCTGAACACCAACTTTAGCTATCATTTTAATATGTATTTAATACGTGCCCCATTCCGTTGCAGGGCTGTACAGCTAAATCAGAAAACTAGAGGTAGAGCACAAACGATACAGACGAATGCTTGGTAAAAAAACCAACACTAACATACATAGTCCAAATAAATCCCCCAGCTCTAGCGGATGGTACCGAACTTGATAGATAACAGTGAGAAAAAATGCCCCCGAAGGTCAGCAATTAATCATCTGGCACTTGTGTGATGGGCATGGCGACACCGGCGCCCTTAAACGATGCTATGTGACCCAGATCAATTAAGATGAAAAGCGCGTGCGACGATAATCGTTGACGTCCGATCGCGAGCTTGACGATAATATGGCAAAAAGCACGCCCGTAAGGATGCGTGAAACGAGTGCTGTGAGAAAATCTCTCCACCCCAAGAACGCTACACGCGTAGAGGAGGGGCCTGTCTTTCTGGCCACCGCGGGGTGTATTCATTCAGGCTGAGCTCTTCCTTATTTGATTCGCGTCCACTGCACTCGCGGAGCCAGCCAAGTACGGATGCGTTTGAGATGGTTGGTGCGCTAGGTTCTTACCTCAATCTCGGCGAAAATCTCGCCAATCATTCCGCTGCTGCTGCACTCGAATCGCTTCACGATTTCGTCCGTTGTTTCTTTGGAACCGAATTGGAAGCATGGGAAGAGAAGGACGTTCAAATCTGTCCAATGATAGTGTTTGTCGTTGGCACGGTTTTGGATGGAAGTAGAAGCGATCGAAAAAAAAAGTGGATTAATATATCTATAAGTGAAGCAACCGCCCCAGGAAGGTGCTGACATTGGCCTGGAAGAACCTCCGGCACGCAACGGGGCACGCGGGGTGAACTAAATGTCCAGTACCTTTTCGAGTTTCGTTGTGATACTTTCGGAGCAGTGGCGTGAGAAGCCCCAACACCTTCTCAAAGGCAGCATCCTTGGTGGAGAAGTTCACGATCAGACATACGGATCCCTGGTAGCGGTCGAGCGATGTTTCGTTACCGTTCAGATCGGTGACGGTAAATTCGAAAATCGATTTTGCCTTTTCCGGTGCCGATTGCATGGTAGAACACGTTCGTTCTTCTACAACTGATATTTTATATTAGAAAAGCATTAACACAGAAATGCATTAAATGTATTTAAATTATCACTTGAAGGGTAGATTTACATTACAGCTGTGCAAGCATGTCAGGTAACACTGTGAACAACTGTTGAACGTAGAACACCAACGAATCGGTACAGAGGTCAAAGGGTATCGACACAACACGAGACAAGCAATGACTGTAAGTTGTTCGGCTCTTCATCGCCATTTCCGTCACTGTTGCTGACCTTAACCGAGCACCATAAAAGTTTGCCAAAATTACCAATTTAACTCTTACCTTTGCCAAACTTTAAATAATGTGAAACACCCCTATCAGGGAACTCATCCAACCGTTCGAAGTATACGTGCTGTACTGGAAATGGATTAGAACGCATTGGTGGATTAAATAGAAGCCACTGTTCCGGGGTATTTCGGGTTGTCTTCCTATACAACCTTATAAACATATCGGGGTTTAATTCAATGAATAATGTAAATTGACCACATGATGTTGTTCCTTGCTTTCTTTCCTGTAACCATGCGTTCGACAACAAACAACAACTACCAACACACGAAGAAGACAAAAACCGCTTACTGAACCACACACAACAACCAAACAAATGTTTATTTCTTAAATTACTGTTAGACAACACAGACCATGTTAGGGAGCAGAAGAACCCCTCAATGTGGCAAATACAAAGCGCGCACACGTGTGTGGCGCATGTAGCGTGCGCGTAAGCAAGAGAACAGAAAAACAAATGCAAATACTCGTAGCGTGATGTGAACGAAAGGTTGATTTACTGGTTGGTCCGACCAGGTCCGGCTGGACTGATAACGTGTTTACGCTTCCAGCAGCTTATCGATATCCTTAACGATGGATTTCGGTGACGTGGTCGGTGCATAGCGATCCACCGGCTGACCGTCCTTGTTTACCAGAAACTTGGAGAAATTCCACTTGATCGAATCACCCAAAATACCTCCCTGCTTGTGCTTTAGATACTTGTACAGCGGATCCGCCTCGTCACCATTCACTTTGATCTGAAAATGCGAAACGAAGGTACAAATTGTAGTACATTTTGTTACATATGGAAAGATGTATGTCACGGGCCTGACGTTTCTTGATAGATACGTGAAAAAAACACCTTAGGAAGAAATGTTCTATACGTCTTTAAGAAATAATGACTCCTCTCTCAACGATGCTAACTTTCCCAACTCCAATTTTATCAGATGGATGGTTCTAACAGTAATAAAAGCGTTTTTATTGTGTTTTTTTTCTTTTTGTTCTTTTTATATATCATAAACAAACAATCAGATTACGTGCAAGTGCTTGAATTCCTTGTTAGGTTCCATTTTAACCCCCTGACTAGCACCTGTACTTGCACAAATGCCAATACTGTTCCAGGTTTCCGATTCTTATCTAGCCTAGCAGTTTATCAATGTCCTTAACAATGCTATTGGGCGACGTAGTTGGTGCATAGCGATCCACCGGTTGACCGTCCTTGTTGACCAAAAATTTAGCAAAGTTCCACTTGATCGAATCACCCAAAGTGCCACCCTGTTTGTGCTTCAGATACTTGTAGAGCGGATGTGCGCCGTCACCGTTTACATCGATCTGGTGGAATAAAATGCATACCGGGGGATGGACCATTGATCAGCGCTATGTTAAATTTTGATTGGGAAACTATTTCATTATCCTACTGCTAATATCATAAACCAAGCATTAAAACTATGAACCACGCTGCATGCATTGCATTACATTGTATAATACAGGGTAGTAAAACATTACAGAACAGGTGTTATGCTATTTTTTTGTGGAACAATTAATTACATTTTACGCACACACTGAAATAGCCACAAACTTCTCAGTGGTGGAACGAAGCCTTCCCGTGTGTCGATAATGATTTTATCGACCGCACATCAAGGACAGAAAACGCATAACGAAACGAACGGATGTTTACTAACATGCAATCAAAATTAACATACCTTAGCGAAAACGTCTCCAACTTCTGCCTTGGCCGAACGCAAATGGCACACCATTTCCTCTCCGTCACCTTCCGGCATTTGTCCACCGAACTGATTGCAGGGGAACGACAGAATTTTGAAATCTGGAAACACATTATCGCACATTAAACATTGCGTCATAATTGCACCCATTCGGGAACGTTCCCCCCGTCGCACTTACCCTTGTCCGCGTACTTTTGCGATAGCTCCGTCAGCTCGGCATAGTTGCCCTTCGTAAGTCCACACTGCGAGGCAATGTTGACGATTAGCAGCACCTTGCCACGGTACTTCTCGAGGCTGACGTCTGCACCCTGCGAATCCTTTACCGTGAAGTCATACACCGATTTAGCGTTCTTGTAGTCTTCCATCGTACCGTCGTTATGCGCCGCCGTTGACTGACTGTAGTACCGATTTACTCCGTACTATAAAGGGACCAAGACAGAGATATGCACTGTTTAGTAATCGGACCATGGGCGATATGTTCTTATCTGTAAATATTGAATGATGAGAAAACGTGTACAATTGGTCAAGCTTCTCACGCGCGTCCCATACACCACCGCGGCCTACTATCGTGCCACAAACAAATCGAATCGCGTGGTGACTTGCAGTTATCGCATGCCGGAACGATGGTATGAGAATGATTCAAGCGTATCTTCCAACCGCACAGCGCACCCGGTTCCCCAGCATGCGCCCGCGAGTACCCAAAACAGAAACCCCGGACCGGAAACAACGCTAGCGCAAAGTCCAAAATACTTACTGCTATTAATACACCGACTGCGAACAGAAGGACACTTTTCGTCGAAATCATTCGTAGCAACACGCTAGTGCTGATAAAGTTTACTTACTTGATTTGGGAATGCACAATACTGAGACCGACCGAGAATATTTCGTCCGAATGTGGCTAGCGTACGGAAAGTTGTGAAATTCGACATCAAAAACAAGATGGATTGTTTATGTTGACCGTACAAGAACCGGGGAGTTTTCAATGTTTACTTGAAAGGCCGATCACTCCAGTGCGCAGTCGGGTGCGTTTGTTTGCGGGTTTTTAAGCACTTTTTGCAACACTCCTGCGCCTTCGAAGAGCTATAGATGTCTAGCGAAAATGTTTCGTAATAATTATGTTTCGTTTTCTTCTAATTTCATCACATTTTGAGTGATTTGCATCGGTATGGGAAAAAAAAGAAAAAAGAAAACAAACGTGGTGAATTGGTTTTTGTACGAAAATGATGCGGATAGCACACTGTGCTTGTGGTGAAAATGGCGCTGCATTATATTCACCACTAAACAGATTTGAAAATCCCAAAATATCGTTAAGTGCAATCAAATGGAATGCACCCAAATATTGTGTGTTGGCAGCAAAAATATGACAAATGGATCAATGTTTTTAAAATATTAAAATATATCATGAAATGCAGAGACTTTGCAAGGCCGCAAGAAAAGAAAATCGGTTTAGTTGTTTGAGTAAAAATTTGTCTGTATTTATTTCTTGAAACATACAAAATATTTTACAAATTCCGTACAAAGAGAATCAAAATGCTAACAATCATAGCGGCAATACACGTACTGATGCTCTTCAAAATTGGATCCACCTACCGTCGTCGTGGCACAAGAACATGTTGCTTCTTGTGGAAAATAGGCATTACGCAAAATCAACTTGAGTACGTCTGGAATGTGTTTTTGTCGCTACATGACATAAAATAATGATAAAATACTGCTGCACTCCGCTACTGACATGTCTGCGCCACATTGGCCACTCTCTTGCAAATATCTACTGTACGTCGATAAATTAATCAAGGCTAAGTGCTATTTGGTTCTGCTACGCTATCATAAGCTGTGCGTTCGTTTTCCGTGCTAAGTACACACCTAACGCACTGTACGCCGTTGTAGGCTTACACGGGCTTTCCGGTCAAGCAGTGGACCGTTCCGTCATGACGTCTATTGCCATGGATCGCCTCTTCAGGGTGCAGCTTTATGCGGTCCACGAACGCCGGCCGAAAAAGGATCCAGATGTAATGGGCGCAAGTACGTGACAACCTGGTTCTGGTTGTTTTCTGCCGTCGCTAGCTGGTGCAGATGGTAGCGAGATGCTTGCGCAGCCTGTCGGGCAACGGCGGCCGGTGTAGGATGTGGTCCACCTCGAGGTCCAGGGTGTGGCGCTCCGGCATGAGCTGCATGATGTGCGGCTTGTTGTTGCTGATACTGAGAAATTGGCACGGGAACTGGCACCGGCACAGGCACTACAGAGTACCCGGCATCTACCAGGGCTTGAAATTCTTCCTGCGTCAGAGGTCGATCAATCTTCGGTGGAATCTTGTGACCATGGGCAGAAGGTGCCGGAGTAGCCGCTGCCGTTGCCTGATTAACACCGGTCGATTGCGAAACGAAGATAGCGGAACGGGACGGTGCATGAGGATCGTTCGATTCCGGTTGCTTTTCGCGCGGTGCATAGCGATGCTGGTGAACTTGCTGCTGCTCAGCAGCCTTCGAACGGTGGTGTGATTGAACCGTTTTTTGTGGCTTCTCGTTCTGTAGCTGAGGTGCCTCGACGATCTTCATCGGATGCTGTGGCGAATGCTGTTCGATCTG
>KI423291.1:19415-30688 GCA_000473375.1 Anopheles culicifacies
TGCAGATGAGCTGGGCTTATCTTCGGTCCGGACAGCTGCAAACCTTGTGCGAATGGTGCGATGTACTGCGCTTTGATCGATTGCTTCGGTGGATGTTCACGGCCGTGTGCGGGACCTGCCGGGACGTACGTGTACTCGTGCGACTGTGGACTGGGCGTTGGTCCGTACCGTTGGGCTTCATGCTGACTGTCGTGCTGGCGGCCGGGATGGTGTGGCACTTGATGGTACGCAAGTGGACGGTTTGACTCGACCAATTTAGCGAGTTCGTTTTCGAAGGAAAAAGAGCTAACTGGCTTCGGGACGGGAGTCACTGTGCCGGCTTGTTGGATGCTCTTGTACTGAATGCGGTACTGCTCACCCTCCTGCTGTCCGTACGATCCCTGTTGTTCTTCGGCCGTTTCTAGCAGTTGAATTGCTGGACGATACTTGTGGGACGCTGTAGATTGAGTGGACATAATTTTAATTAACATTTACCGTTCTGAATTGCCGTTTGGCTAAGCTAACATACCTGTAGGGGCACCGTGAGCAGCTGGTCTTCCGTACGCCTGAAGGCCCTGCGCTTGTTGCTGATGCTGATGGTGATGCGGATGATGAGCTGCAGCCGGACCTTGCTGTTGCTGTTGGGCTTGCTTTACCAGCTGTGCATACTCCTCCTCGGTAATGTACTGTACCTGGTTAGGCTTCGTGTGCTGAGCATGGCTTTGGGGCTCATATTGCTGACTGACGGCCTTGCCTTGCTTCAATGCCGATGCCTTTGGCTGATGCTCGGCCAGCTGGTGCAACAGGCTGATATACTCGGGAGGTAGCTGGGAATAGAAAAAAATGTATGCAAGACGTCATCTTTATGAACTTTGTGAAGCGACACATCGATAATATCAATTCAAAGCTTATCGTTAAAAAAGGAGCTATGTAAGATTCTAGTACCACTCCTTCAGGCAGTCTGGTGTTCTTGAACTAAAACATTACAACGAGCAAAAATTACAACCCAGACACGATCGTTTTGCTATTGCCGTTATCCGTCGCTTTAGGCCGCCTATTGAATGTGATGGCATTAGATAACCTAAGGCTCACGAGCTGTGGCTAAGGTCACGGAGCAGTTTTGCACCAGGATGTAGTTTACCGTAAACTCTTGCATTTTTTTTCTTTGCTTGCAATAATCTATTAAAGATAAAAACATAATTTAACGACCATTTCTTTTCAAGGATAAAGTAAATAGTAAAAACATTTGCAAAACATCTTTACTTAACAGGTAGAATTACTCGATAGCCTATAATGATCATTCGCGAACGGATGCTTGAATCGTGACGTGTACTGATCGTGCCACTTGGTTTGGAGTTTATGATTTATTTTCCTGTTTTTTTCACGATCGAAAAATGTTATGCTTAATGCCAATAGAATATCATCATCATCATCATCATTTTCTTTGGCAACTATAATTAGAGGTCATTGTAGGTCGCTAGCTGCTAGCTGGTGTAGGAAATGTTGAAAATAGCAGTAGACATCAAACACAAACACACCACTGGTTACGGACCGATCAATTTAAATCATCTCAGTGCGCCTCTCAGGCACGATCACGACCGTTCGTTTGTTTGTGATGCATCACCCACCCCCTTCCCAAAAGACGGATGGGGATTTGGGCACAGTGAGCTTTCGAAAGTCCTTTCCTCGATGTGTGGTGGAATCTTTAATTTTACATTTCGATAGACACTAAAATGAGCATTTACGTGCAACGCGATCTTGCTTTTCTAGCCAGCGATGCACCGGAGGACAGTCGGCAGTATGGTCAAACGAAGAAGATACAATTGCCACACGGCAGAAGGAACTGGAACCGTCCGCCGATCTACGGGACCTGTACGTACCGAGACACTCGCCCGATTCTTGAGCCTGAGCGGTCGTAGGTCGGGATCATTCAGTTACATAACATCGCGCCATCGCACCATCGTTTGTGCGAAGGCAAATGGTAAACGTGCATCACGACGCTTCGTTCCGTTACGTTTCGAAAATTTGTGCGGTATTTTATAAAAAGAAAAAATAGTGAAATCAAATGAAACAAGTAGCTAACCGCAAGCCTGGAGCACGGTACTAGCTCAGGTACGGCATGAATGGACTGGGCTGTAGTGTGTAGTACACAAACATTGAAGATGCTCGATAGTGCACATGAAACGTGCCTTCACGAACTTCCCGTGGCTCTTGGCACCTTCTCGAGCGGTTTTTGTCTACGACGTTAAAGGTTACCTACCTCCTGGTACTGCGGTTGTTCCTGCGAGTTGGCCGCCTTGTGAGCCGGGCCGGACGATTTGTAGGCGATCGCCGGTTGACCAGCGGTTGGTTGTGCTGCATAGAACGAACCTTCCTCGCTTTGATAGTACTCCTGCTGCTGCTGGTGATGTAGAGCCTGCTGGCGACGGGCGGCAATTAGCGATAGCGGAACCGAGCGCGTTTCATGCTCCGTCTGACGCTTTTCCTTCCCGGCGGCTGGCGCTTCCACCGATTGTTCGGTTACATTCTTCTTCTCTGCCAACGTCAACCCTAGCAGTAATGTTACTGCAGACAAAAAACATCGAATATATAAAAAAGGATTTATTTGCTAGTTAAGCATATTGTTTTAAAGTTGATAGTTTGCTCTAAAATTTTACAAAATAAAGGCTTTTAATGAGCATTTGTCACAGACAAACGCATAACGTTTCTTTTAATTGCCTTCAACTGCATCCCTAATTGAATCCATCCACCCAATAAAGCAGCATGCACTTTATGTAATTCTCTTACATGACAATAAAGCAATGTGTGTTCATCACACCTATTTTTTTCGTTCAAACTGCTAACGCATTAACTAATCCACCATAAACGAGATGTGCATTATGCAACGGTACGCCTTCACTATTTCGCTGGCGAAACGAAACTTGCAAGAAGCTGCCGCCTCTAACGCAGTGCACCTTTTGTCATCCATTGTTCTACCAATAGCGCTACGGCGAAGGGTTTCTGCGTGAATTGAAATGGTAAATTCCCTAAATAAAAAAAAATTGCCACGAGCATATTAGTACACGCATGTTTACCAGTTTGGTAGCAACTTGCTAGCGCTAAACGTGAGAGCCAAAACAGATGTAATGCATATGAAAAATGCGGCAAGCATTAACGTTCATATGGAAGTGTGAGGAAACTATTTTTTTTCCTAATGAGAAACTTCCACTGTGACGTAGGTGTGTGTTCTTTGATTAAATAATAGTTGTGTCCATCGCGTAAAGCAGGGTTTGGCAAAGCCTGTCAAAGAGGACCAAATATCATCATCAGATTTTTTCCCGTTTTCTAGGGAATTTACGATATTTTATAAGCTTTCACAGATAATCAGACATAAGCTGTGTAAATCACTGGTTTTACGCAAATAAAATATAAATAAATACCACAAATTGCGGTGAAATGAATTATAACTCAATTTAAATAAGTACTAAATCTAAAAAAAAGACTTCAACAAATTTTCATCTAATCGACCTAGTATGTACGAGATAAAGTAAAAACCAACAATCAATTGCCTTAATAAATTTTATAAAACATCTTTACGATACGAAAATTGCCGTCCTACTAACGTAAATATGTATTTTCATCTAATATTATGTTATTTATTATATGTTTTCAATAAAAAAATGCTTAGGTTTAGAAAAGGTATCTGGTCCGTAGTGTCTTGTTTTACCCTCTGGCCTCTTGGGAGAAAAATGTGCCGACCCCTGGTGCAAAGCGTTCTCAGCATAAACTTTATTCCCAGAGATAAAGCATCGCAGCTTCTCAGACAGTGACATCAAATAGCTTTTAATAAGTCATCCTATTTAATGGGACTTCAAACCAACATTTCTACAACAGCCCTTGTTCACGAAGCGTTTAGAGTCGATACAATTTTACCACGAAAAACTAAGTAGAATCACCTTCAATGGTGCCAATTTCAATAGTAAAACTTTATATCTCAATACCCGATTTTGAGGCCATTGTTTAAGCGAAGACACATTTTTATCTCACGGTAACTCATGCTGTAGCCACTCAGCCATGTACGCAACTGACGATTGCGATCGTTAATTAATTAGTGCCAAATGGCAACGCAGGGTGCTCTAACGCCCGTCCAACCAACCTGAAAAGCCTGAAAAATGTCTGGGAAGGTCTCTATCGTCTGCTATCTCACTGAAAGCCACATTTCCCAACCTTGGTGACATTTTCGAAGCCTCGCTGTGTGTGTTTTGTTTTCACTACGCCCGCCCCCAAAAGATTCGGAACGCTTACGCAAACCAATCGGAATTCCATTATCTGCATGAATTTGCCGTTACAAATGATTGCAATGCCAGTTAATAATCGGTCATATTCCCAGGTTGGCAGGGGGTTGTTTTGTTCTTTTTTTGCTTTCGAAATTAGGTCGGAAAAGCTCCGGCGGAAAGCATGATAGGGCACATTTTAGTGGCTTTAATTTAGCCACCTTTCTGTGCAAGCGTGGCACCCAGGTCACGTAAGCAAGATTAAGAGCCGTACTGTTGTGGCGGAAACTTTATAACTACCACGACGACAACACGATTTAGATGATAGCCAGCGAGAGGGCCAGCTTTGAGCAGCATTGGCGGATAAGAAAGTGTTGAGGCGGTGTGGGTTCCTTTCATGCCACCGCGAAGCAACATAATCGCGCACGGCAAAACGGTGCGATAATTGTATGCTGCTGTCGAAGTGTTTAAAACGTGAAAATTACGGTGCCACGATCTCGTGAACTGTGTGTGTGTGTGACCCAATGGATCGAGGGAGGGAGGGATGAAGTTCTTGTACAATTTAGGCAAACTAAACTCGAGGCGCTATTCAAAATCAGCCATCAGCTTTATTCAACGATCGGACGTACTTCTCATTAGAGAGTCGCTCACTCTTATCATGGCACTCGCCGCACACAAAGGCTACCGATCTGCCAAACCTGCGCCAGCATACCTGTCACGTGTTCGTGATCCTTCTTTCATCTCGACGGTTAATGCAATTGCAACAAAAAAACACCCTTTTTACCAAAATTAAACCCCCCTTCATTATACGCTCGAAAGATCTGCACACTTTAGCAGTGCGTTAGAGAGCATAATGATGATGCAAAAAAAAAAAGAAAATAAAAAAGATGGCAATTGCACATAAGATACGAGATCGGGGGATACCGTAAGCGTTGCGCACCGTAACGTTTGGGGTAGATGATGATCACCATTAATCTCCGTAAAATGGCAGTTCAATCACCACACCAGCCACTGCACACGACGACGAACCATTAACGATGCAAAGTAATAAAACAGCAACTTTCTTTCTGTAATCGTTGCCCTTCTCGCCGCTCAGTTTGTGTAGTGCACTTTGGTTGGCAAGGAAGCGCGACGTACTTTCAGCACTTCAGCTCCAGTTCCGGTGTGGAATCGACTGGTCGGCGGGTGTGCAGTAAATTAATTTGTATTCAACCCTTCAAGTCATCTGAGACGTGCGGCTTAAGCTAGGAGATGGATCAACCAGTGGTAGCGATAAAGTGCAAAACCCGGTTACGTTTTGTTGTTACGGTTTTCCTGTTTCCCTCCTGTGAACTATTACTATCACAATCCATATGCAAACAGTGCTTTTTCTGCGTCCCATAAGATGGTTTCCTTTATTTATACTAAGCTCGATTGGTGGTTGAACCGGTATTGGGACCAGCTTGCCTTCAGCTGCAAAGTGAAAATTAACCATTTCACATTGATTTTGCTACCGAAAAAATACCGGACAAATGTTTTCCCTCTTCCAGCGGCGGGATGAAACTTTCGATTTTTTTTTTTTCATTATTGTCCAACCAACACCAAGTAATGTGTCCGAACGGGATGCCAACCGCGCGCCGTACACTTTTTGGCGCTGTTCCGAAGGTTTTTCCTGTTTCTCCAAAATGGCTAAAATGTTACGCACGGAAACGGACGAACGTGGTGGGGAGGAGGGGGGCAGGTTTTTTTCTTCGTTTTACAGCAGGTTCCTTTTTGTCGCTCTGGCCATATAGTTTTATGCTTTTATGCGACGGGACGGTGCGGTTTCGATCCGGAACGCGTGCCCGATCGTAATCGATGCGTGAAAGTTTTTGCCAATGTTCCCGAGAGCGGGTTCCAGCAAAGGGATGGTTGGCGCGCGAGATGAAATCAAGTTCAAGTTTGAGTGCAATCGGTTTTTAACGCACGTGCCAATTAAGTGCGGAGAAATGCGACGAATCATTGGATGGTCGGGTATTATGCGGCGTTGGGAATTTGTCACGAAATTAAGTGTTTGATTAAGTGTTCGTCATAGCCGCCGGAGAGAGAGAAATCGACGAGAGAGCTTTTCTTTTATTGATTAAGAACAACCAAGCAATTTTGTTTATAATTAAATGCTGTAACATGAGAAGAAAACCAATTCAATTCATTGGTTGGAAGGCATTTGCTGCTCCCGGTGTACTCGCCTGATGAACGTAATGTTTGTTAAAATTAATGTAAATCCTAAAAATAATAATTTAAAATATAATAATTTAGAACACATCCAATTTATTATCAAACTATATTTTGTATGATTTTTACCAAGGATTAAGGGTTTAAATTCTATAAAACCTTATTATGTATATTTGAATACATCATTTCTTTAAGCTCGTTAGAAATGGCAAGCTAATTTGCTTAAATTTGACTACATAATTCAATATTCTGGTGCGTGTTATAATCGCAGCAAATATTTTCACGCCATAATTAAGCATTCGATCATCGGGCTTTTCAACTTTACGATAGATTCAATAAGCTACGGACGTGGTTTCGAACCGTCGAGTTACGATGCAAACTCATTACGCACAAAATGATCACCATCTTCAAACTCCAAAGAGGGTCAATTTGAAGCGGGCGGGTGAAAACTCTCCAAAAATATATTCATCCCATTTGGGTGCCGTTTTTTGTAGCATTTGTCATACTTCTCATAACATCTCGTTCGCTCGTGATGATGAACGTGAGAAACGCTTGAAAACGCTTCACGTTCAGATGAAAGGTGGGCTCATTAGTTGGTTAATTATTATGTCGACTGGATTACGTATTAATAGAGCGGGAGAGAGCAACCTTCTAGTTTCCCGAAAGCTGTGCATCGAAGGGAAAACAATCGTTACACGGGACACGCGAGAAAGGTTTGCCAGAAGTGATCGGTTCGGTCGGTGTCACTGTGCAACGGGCGAAAGTACACACGTTGACGATTGGGACACCATTAATCCATCAGCTGTCAATCATCTCTGGCGGAGCTGCAGGGAGTGCGTGGAATGTTGAGATTCCCCTTTCCGCTGGGGGACTATCGCGACAATTCTCTACCTCGAGCGTATTATCATGTTTTCGACGATCTTCTGGCGTGCAAGGGCCACATACACCCTCACGGGATATGGGAGATAACCTTACTGCAAGTTCGCCGTTTCTCCCCGTAATCCTACCCGTGTCACAATACCGGAACCGAAGTGCATCGAATTTTCACTTTCTAATTTGTTGCACTCCTCTCAATCACGATGCGAACGAGGCAGACGACAATCTTTTAAACCTGCCCACACCAGTACAATGAGTGCAAGGCGTAAGCAGAAGGCTTGATGATGTAACCGGGTTGCCTGGGCACAAGTGTTGGGATAATCTGATACTGAAACCATTAATTGACCGGCCAACATTGACGACTAGTGTCTTGTGGATTGTGCACAATGCAAATTGCATCACACACATACGATCAGTGCCCCGGAAGTGATCGGTAGCTCTGTTCGAAGGGAAACACCAAAGGAAGGAATTGCATCCGATCCGAACCAGCCAAACAGTTCCGCTGATGACAGGTGAAAATGAACGCACAGCACAACATCCCAACAGCAAGCCCGCACTGGGAAGGAAGTGTACATTAACCAAATTTAATTTAATATGAGAAAAATTGGTTTTGCGATTACGCGAGCACCACTAAAACATGGGTTGTCGTACGTTAGAAAGTGTGAGAAAGTCCGCCCGGCCCTCCCGGGCGCCGGCGGGGCCAAGGTGGAGAGATAAAGGTGGTCGTTTCCTCATTACGGGAAATTTGAGGCTGGGTGGAAATTAGTTCATAACACGATTCGATAAGAAGTGTTTACGGCCTGCCGGAGGGATGCCACACGCAAAGATCACGGAGAAGCAGTTTTTTGTTATTGGGAGTCAATTTTTACGAAACCTCCAACGCAGCTAAGTTGGTGCGGGGCAAAAATTATGTCATAATTATGTGTAAGGTGTGATTGAAAATGGAAATTAGTGGTATTTTGTGGTGAAGGTTTTCGTGGGAAAGTGTAGAAGCGATAATATTACGCTGTATTTTGGCAGAACAGAAAGTTTTCAGCGCTCTCTTTTCACTCCTTTCTATCGCATTTGTCTAAAGTGTGTGGTTTGATTCGGTTGTATAGCTACACCAAGAGTGAACAATGCTAATTACATGCTCCATATATGTATAATGTAAGAACCAACAGTACCCACCGAAACCGCTCATCATCATCATCTTACGCGGAGGGGGTTTATCAAGCGAAAGCGATCGGCATCTGTCTCCAAAAGCCGTAACCGAACCACATCAACCACAACCAAGCTGATTCCATCTCGTAGCAGTTTGCTATTCTTCTCATCCCTAAGTGCTGTTGCTTTTCACTGCAGTTCTCCAAAAACGCTTCTTGCGTGATGTTACGCAATGCAATGCTCCAGAAGGGAAATGTGTTACGCTACGTTGCGCGTTTGTCTCGCGCCAAAGGGCCGTTGTTTTTGGGAGTGTTTACATCCAGAAACAGAAACCCCACAGCTGGGAGGGAAAACATACATCGAAAGCGAACGCTTTTCCGGCCTCCGGGGTACGATCGTCGGTACATGTACATGCATAAGTGTGTTCACATATGCACTGAGGGCAGCCTGAGGGCATCTTTTCTTTTTGGGGGCTTTTCCATTTTTGCCATTAACACTTCCATACGCTGGGCCCCAGAGGCAAGTGGGCGATCGATTAGAGGAAGCGGTGTGAGTATCGTCTCGTCGGAAAATGTAAGCTAATAGTAAAAGTCGGAACACCGTTTGCCTACGGGTTTGATCGATTTGCTACGAGTGTACAGCAAAGCAAATACAATTTAATTTAGACAGTTGGATGTTTTCACTTCAAATAATGAAATTAGATACAAGCATTTGAAGTTGTTATTAATGTTAGAAAACAAACCCTATTACAACGAAAATAATGAGCAATTTCCATTAACGGTAACCATTGTAAATGGAAGTAATATTAATTCCCATTTCGATTGCAATTCGGTTACAGCATCGGTTAGTCGCGGACGGCGGTCACTGCTCCACAAGCAGATGACCCATTTCACATCACCTTTGCTGCGAGCCTTGTCAACCTTTACAACGGGGGTTGAAACAACCCCCTTGTTGGCTGGGAACTAACCGTACAAATGAAAAATATTTGCCGCCGCCGCTGTTCAAACGTGTCTTTGTTTCTCCGTTTGCCCTTCAAGAGGATGAGCTCTCACGCTCGAATAGGAGGTGGGAGATTTTGTTTCTTTTTCCACATTACAATCCCACCATGAGATGACCATGATGGCAGACGGGTGTTAAAGAATGAAAGCTACACGACCGTACAAAACAAAAACCCTAATCATCAACACGTTCCCTAGAGAGATCGAGAGTCCTGGAAATGTGAGGATGGAAAGTGAAAAACGGACCAGCTAGTGCACCAGGGTGCATTTGAAAAATGACCGATCGGCATTCACTTTCCTGCTTCGATAGAAGGAAAACAGTGTAATTCGATAATTAGCATCACAATGCATTCCCCCTCGTCCGCGCGGATGGGTGGTCCGAAGGGGAAGGTGCGCATAGAAATGCAAATGCAAGGTGCTCTTCAGATGCACCTGATCATCGATGTCCATAAAGGGGATCAATGGTGAAAAAAGAAAGGCTTCTTTGTCTCTATTACCCTGGGTACCATTCTCTTCATCTGCCGGCGAGACGGTTCAATTACGTAACCGAAACCCGTCACCCACAGAGGGAGAGAGTGCGCGCACGGGAGACATCCGATAGAAGTGTACCAGAAGTACCACACGATCGGCTGATGACATGCTATTATTATGAAGCAGTTTTCCATAGCATAAACGTTGCGCCAATGTGACGTTTTCGCTGAAGCAGATGCATCCCACTCCATGCCGTGGTGGTGTTTGTGTACACCTCTTACTCATTCCCAAACTGTCCGGGGTTTGCAAGGGGATGGTGCGCAAAAGAAACGCAGAGGAGGAGGACGGCTATGGTTTGCTTTCTAAAAATTGCAAAAAACCGGATGCAGGAGTTTGTTTTTCCACTGCCCAGCCAAAGACCAGGCCGAAACAAGGCTTCTCCATGTTTTTGTACCCCGGGAGTGCAGGTGCCCGTTTCCCAAGCGCAATAAGCCTCAATTTGGAGCAACGAAGTGTATGATCGTACACACAGGGAGGGTAATGTGTGCTGGGGATTCACGGAATGCTTTGCGCAGGAAGTTATGCAGCAGGAAGAGTGTGATTGAAATATGATGGTTTGGAAAATGCTGTCATATTAGCAACGGTGCAACTCGTTTATTTTCGCCATTTCGTTTTTGTTCGTCTAGCTGCTGCTGCTTTAGTGGCAATATTGTGCGCCACGATCGTGCGGGAGTTCAAAGGGAAGGTGAGATGGAGCGAAAAAGAAAGCCATTCTTTAGCATTGTCTCATAAACGTCACGTTAATGTGAGTTGTAACTTAATCACAATTGCGTATTTATTCACACGTGTGTCGTTTTTTTTTTCAGGAAATTTATTGCACAATTTGAAGCAAAAAAAGTCAATTCCGATATGGAGGATAATTTAATATGTTTTTAAATAATAAATTATTTTATTACAGAACGCTTACAACAGGATACTCGATGTAACATTTAGTACAGGCCAATACAATTCATGCCCCATTCCCATCGATCCTATTCAAATGAATCACCATTATGCAAACCTTGGCATAGAATTCTGAAACGCCTGTTTGCTGTGCAAAACACACCCGATCCGGTGTCTATGCAAAATACTCAACGCCCAACAGCCATATCATTCACAGGGAGTGCATTTCAAAACCGTCAAACAGTTGTTGGCACTTGGTGCAGAATGGTGAACGCCACCGACGAGATAAAACACACCCAATCGCGCCATTCGTTTTCTCTTTGAGCCACCCAGAACCTTTTCGCTTCTCCAGCACAGTGCCACATAATTAGTGCACAAGATTGGTGCCAATCTCTTGCCACAAGATTGCCGTGGTAATTAC